>CAJNDV010036735.1:0-17515 GCA_905221635.1 Symbiodinium sp. CCMP2456 | reverse complement strand
TTTAGGGTTTAGGGTTTATGGAGATCGGGGCAAACAGCGGATCATCGACAGCTCAGTTTCCCGCATCTGACTTTTGCGATGTCTCGACTCAATCATAGTAAATATCGGTCTAAGCAATTGGAGCGAAGCTTTGCGATATGATATAAGACTAACTCTGCAAGCACCTTCAGGGAGCCATATTCTGAGCCACTATACCNNTAAACCCTAAACCCTAATGCTAACCTGGGCGGGGTTTCTAAGGCTTCTGCAGGACGAGTAGAGCATGGGATCCCGTTGAAGACCGCGAGGTCCCATCAGAACCCTAAGAGCTGGGTGTCCAGAAATTGGGGTTTAGGGTTCAGGGGGCTGGTGAACCTGAAACTCTTCGACATCAGGGCGCTTTCATAGGATGTCCATGTTATCAGGTTCCTATTGGGGCCGGCTAGAACGTTTGGAACTAGCATCCCCTACTAGTCTCTATATATTAATGCAAAACCCTATTCCAGTTAAGGCCCTTGCCATAATATGAGTTTTTAAGGCCAATGTAGGGGCTTTAATCATTAGAATAAGGCTTTGGGGCCCATTATACTACAATTATAATAAGGGGCCCCCAAAATAGTATAGGAAATTATTTAGGCCCCATATGGCCCCTATGCTACTACTACAATTATAATAAGGGGCCCCCAAAATAGTATAGGAACTGATTTAGGCCCCGACGGCCCCTATGCTACTCTTGGCTGACTTCTGAACCCCTCCAAAAAGTTAAACTTGTAGTCTCCTTATTATAGTTATATAGAAACCCAAAAAGTGAAAGTCCTAAGAGCCAACCAGAAGAACACCAAGGACTATGGCTTGGGCCAGGAATATTGGGGTCCGGTGGCGTTTCATCTGCATGGCCAGGTCGAGCCAAGTTCCTCGCAGACATGTGGTTAGGGTTTAGGGTTTAGGGGTTGCATCGAAACTTGATGGGGTTTCCAGGATTTGGAAGGGCTTGTTTTTTTTTTGGGGGGGGGCTTCATGCAGGATTTCAAGTTCTGATAAGTGCAAATAAGCTTTTTTTTTACGGACTTGTCGGATTTCTCTAGAGTTTTTTGCAAGGGGGGCCTTTCCGACCATATGGAAACCCTTATCATTGGGGTCCTTGAGTCTCGCACTGCCTGACGACTGAAGCACACGCCTAACCTAAGCTCGAGAAACGACTGAGCTGAAACACAGGGATTAAGTTTATCGAAGGGCTTTCGGAGGGACCCTTAATAGGGACCCTTGTAGGTTATTGGGGTTAGTATTGAGACTACCTGGCAAAAAAAGGGGTATACAAGGACTATACAATGGTTATTAATGGGACTATGGGTCCCTATTCTGTAGTGCAAGCTTTACATGTCTAGCGCGCCGAAGCCCGTCCACTTCGGACGCTAGCGCCGAAGATGAGGAGTTAGGGTGAGCAACCCCCAAATCCGACACGGCAAACGCCCTAAACTCTCAAACTAATACCGCTCAAGCCTACTAAGCCTACTATTCTGGCTTCATTGAGAGTGCACCAGAAGAAAAAGGCATGAGGAGACTTGGATCCTAGGGTACGAAAGACTGTGGGCTGTTTTGGAAGTTTCAAGATTAACCTCTAGGCTGACTTCTGAACCCCTCCAAAAAGTTAAACTTTTAGTCTCCTTGTTATGGTTATATAGAAACCCAAAAAGTTAAAGTCCTAAGAGCCAACCAGAAGAACACCAAGGATTACGCTTCCTGCTTTAATGCTTTGTTTGTCCAGGCTCCTGTCGAAGCGGGCCCCAGCTCTGATCGACCAAAGTTGAAGCTTAGATGCATTTGTTGTATGCTCTCTTTCCTTCTACTTCCCTACCTCGTAGACTCTGCCGCAGTTTGCTTTTCTTGGTGTTAGGTTCCTATGTGACCGCAGCAAACAAGTCTCTGGTCCTCCTGGCAGCAGTGCACCTGAGCATCCAAAAGCCAGCAAGCATCAATTAAGGGACAATAGGAGGGACCTCTAGAAGGGACCCCTAATCCAAATACCCCATGACATCCTAATATACCCCTTATATAGTCAGTCCCATAAAGCCCCTATAGAACCCCAAGGGTCCCTTTAAGGGTCCCTCTTTTAGTCCCTTGAAACATGCGCCTTGGAAGACGTCCTAAGGGCCAAACCGCTACGGCGAAATTCCAACTAAGGTTCATCCCCTGCACCGTCATCTTGTCCAACCCACAACCCTAACATTCGAACTCCTTCTGAGTAGAAACAAATGTGAAACTCAGAGAGAGCAAGAAACCCCCTTTGCTGAACCGGGAAGCCTCTGGGATGGAACTAGGATAGAGGCCAGACATACTTAGAGCTTCGAAAAAGGTGTATAGGGTTTCCACCTCTAGCGACGGACTTTGAAGTGAGTAAGAGCCTGAAGCGGCATCATGTGACATGGTTTCGCGGTTGCAGACAAAGAACAGCGAGATGCAAGCAACTCCCTGTCTTTCTCCCCGAGTCCCACAAGTACGAACTTGGACCAACAGGCCCCTTGGTGGATCCGAAGGCTTCGAAGACCCGCAGCTCTACACCGCAAACCTTGAATGCCCAAAATGCGGCACTCCTGAAAATGCGCCCCGATCCTAACTTGGAATCATTGCAGTGTGGTGGCCGTCAACTTCCAGCTCAACATCCGCAAGCAACGGAAGCCCTCGCCTCAGCTTGACGTCAAGGCCCTAGACTTGTAATTAGATTTACGGCTGAAAAACCTTTCGAAATTGCTTAAGGCATCTCTTTTGATTCTCTTCAGGACGCTTTGAAGGCTTGCAGGGTACGGTGGCGTTAGAGCAAGCTTCGAGGAAGGAGACGGAAGACCCTAAACCCGAAGCCCTTGCTCGGGTGCCTCCATGTGTCACAAATGATGTGATTACCACTGTCACAAGGCATGATTGAGGTGATGACAGCACAACATATCAAGTACGTTCCCACTGTCGAACTTGCTGCTCGCATCTGTGTGATCAAGATGTGTCTTACTCACAACAGCGAAGCTATGGTCTCGACAGCAGAATGGCTTGCTCTCGTCTCGGGGCCTCAAACCCTAAACCCATAAATCTTTGACGCCGTATACCGCAATGGCTTCAAGTCTTTGGGGCTTACATTGAGGCCCGAACTTTCAGACCCCAGACCCATTAAACCAAAATGCTGAATCCCTACAGCTCCAACACCCGAAAGCCCCTGAAGCCTGAGCATTGAACCTGCAGCAACGAAACCCTGGACACCTGAACCCTGAAGAGTTCATGACCAGCAGCCTCACGAGCTGCAGCACTTCTTGTGGAGGTCCGAACCTGGCTCTCTCACAAACAGTTTAGGGAGGGTTCCGGGCATCTTCAAGGGGGCCAGAGTAGGGACCCAGAGTTTCAAGAAGGGCTCCCCGAATCTCGCCCAGGCGGCTGAATCGCCGTCGCAAGTCGGTGCAACAAGCGCTCGGCGTCTGCGAAGATCTCAGCATGGCGTCCCCAGACAAAGGCTGAAAACTCTTGGCTCGGGAATGCTCCTGATCTCACATGAGGGTTAACACATAAACGCAAAAACATGGACACCGGCATAAGCATAAGCCTTCGTAAATACAAAAAGAACTGACGAAATAACTAAACCACTACTAAAACCATACAGCAAGCGAATACTCAAAGAACGAACTAAATCAACATGACACAATATAAACGAACAAACATAAACAGTTGAGTGAACACAAGCAAACAGACATTTGCCTGCTCTTGGGGATGTTCAACAAGTTGTACGGGATGTGTTGCACTTGATTATGAGGAGAGTGTGCTTTTCGCAACGTAACATTTGAACGGAAAAGTGCCTTCGGGGTGGTCGTGTATTAACTGTAGCACACTTCGTTCCACTGATGTGAGCGGCAATGCTTTCCATCTCTTCACCACCGCTGCCATGTATGGCTCGGGTCTGTAGAGAGATTGAAGCACTCCCTCTGACTACAACAGTATACAAACCTGGAGTGGAAACGACGCTGCCAGAAATCCTGAATTTCTCACACCCCGTGTCTCGACACGTTTCACGCCTAACAAACCCCGGAACCACATGCCGCTGTGCAGGCGTAGGAGGTGCAAAGGCCGGCATCGTCGAAATCCATGACTTCGCCTTAGCTAAACTCATCGAAGGGAAACATGCCGATGTTGACATGGTCGTTTTCCTGCTTGCAGGAAGGAGTGGCAGCAGCAACGGCAGCACAAGTATAGCTTTGGAGTAGATGTGGTATGGATGGGCAGCAATCAGAATAATCGTCGTCACCACTTTGTCATTTTTGTCATCATAAGTAGAACTGTTACAGTTGCTATCATACTCGTAGTTGCAGTGCTAACAGCACTAATCGTAGCAACACTGCTTACAGCACCAGATGAGAAAAGGCAACCAGACAGTATCGGTCCGTATAGCTATGCGTGGCGCATAAGGTTTCTTCCAAACTCACCTCCCTGCGAAGAGGTCCGTCAACATAGATAAAGAGCCCGAGAGCTGAAGACTATTCCTCTCAACTGTGTAGTTTGCATAGCCATTGCCGAAGACCCAAACAAAAAAGCAAAACATCATCTCTTTCAACATCAGAGTCTCAAGGTCTTGGGCAGCAGACGCTTTAAGTAACGCCGGAGTGGGGAGCGCGGGCGCGTTCTGCTTCTTGCGACTCGAAGGTTTTTGAACATCTCTCATCATACCGGCTGCTCAACTGCGGAGGCTCCTCGATGACCATTCGCTTAAGCTTCCCGAGAACCAGCGAAAGAGGTGGATCAAGTGGCATTTCGAGAGATACATACCAATACGACAAGATGCCGTAAAGCACAGGACCCCTAATTCTCTCAACTCCCCCCCTCCCCTTTTTCCCCCACAAGCAAGCTGCTGCCAGCAGACAGTTTGGGCGGGGGCCCTTTTCAGAACGAAGAGCAATCACACGCTTGCCGCCAGCCCCTTGGCTTTTAACTTTACCTTATGGTTCTGGGGCTTCATAAAAGTTTCTATAGGGTTCTCGGAGTTTGTGGGCTGTTCGGAGTGAGGCCCTAAAGGCTTTGAGCCTTCAGGATTCATGGTGGATATTTCTCTCTAGATTGGGATGTCTTTTTTGGCTATCTCTTGCACTAACTACTCGGGGACCCTGAGCGGGCACACGCTGACCTAGTAAACTCCACGAGCCGTCAGCTCCTAGCCGAGCCGGAGCCTTCTCTGGTATCCTGCAAAGCCTTCCAAACTGGAGGTAATGAAGCGGACATTCTACCCTAAACCCTAAACCCTAAACCTTAAACCCTGAACCCCTAAACCCTAAACCCTAAACCCAAAAGGACATTCTAGAGGCTCCCTGAGCCGGTACTAACACCCTGGCACCCCCTTGTGGCTCCTAAAACCCGGAATATGAATTTTCATCAGAACCCGACATCTTACCTCCCGAACACCCAAGGAAATAACAGTCCAAAACTTTCAAGAAGAAGCAAAAACATCAAAAGTTGGGTTACTGGAGAACTACAGCAAGAAACCCTAAAACATACCTATAGGTCCATTCCAGAATGCAGCATACGCCCCTTACCGATTTTTGCGCGCAGTGGCTTCCCTGATGCACGGTCTGAAGAATTATGATTGGGGTCTTGAGGCCTTTTATACTCTCTCTCTCTCTCTCTCTCTCTCTTTCTACACACACACACACACATATATATATATATATATATATATATACATACGTAGTATACAAGCAACCCGGAGTAAGAGTAGTACTAATGCTTCATACTTCAATCGATTTAGGAGAGCCTCGCCCTGCGAGCCGGGGCACGCGCGAAAAGGCGCAGGGAAGTTCTCGGGGCCTCGCAACTCCCAGAGACAAAAGCACAGCTGACGCAGTTCTCAACCAAATGTGAACACCATGAGCCCCGATCTTAGGACCCCAAAAAAGCACATAAGCAAAATCTAGGATAGGGATCTCCCATATAAACCACCTTATAATGAAGCCCGGGATATCCCTATAAAATGCTTATGCTTATGTGCTTTTTGGGTCCCTAAGATCTGTTTGAGCCCTTTCGACCCTAGGAGCGGGCTCGGCGTGGGCCAAAGTTTGGCAGTCCGCTCTGTGACTTCGAAGTCCCCTCCCTGCCTCTGCTACCCAGGTTTCCTCCCATCCTCGCACAATGTCCTCGGAACCTTGCGCTCCAAAGTGCTTGCGATGGATTGATGCTGGGGGGGCATGCGAGCAATCTGAGAAGCTGAAAGGTCTAGCTATTCGGCTGTGGGTGTCGGTGCTGCGGCTTTGCCAAGACGCTGGGTCCATACTGGACTTCGTCGGAAAGGTAGATGAAAGACCTCGGAGACAGCAAGCCGAACCGCAAACCCACCAATCAACGTAAATCCGTCTTCATCTACGTCCAGGGTTTCGGGCGGGGAGCTTTATGAGGTCCGGGAAGAGTGCCAGTCTTTTGGAGCTTATACAAAGCTCTCCTTCGTCTGCGAGATCTGAAGTCCCTGAGGCTTCTTGGCATTTCGCGCTTCTACCCACTTTTACGAGGCCACCCAAACCCTAAACCCTAAACCCTAACACCCGCCCGCCCCTTTCGAACCTAAACTCGTCAGCTCTTGATGCAATCAGCTCCGATGGCAAGCCTTGAGTCAACAACTCAACATAGCAATCCAGAGAGTGCAGCAGGTAACAGGGGGGATGAAGAACTTGTGATGAATGAGGGATGGTACAAGATTTGAGGTCTTGGGAACGACATTGTGGTGGTTTTAGCGACTTCGGGTGCAGGCTTGGTAGCCAGAGTAGAGAAATACTGGTAGAGGTAGCATTTGAACCACAATACTTTTCATTGTGTTCATTCCGAGCCTGGAGGCCAGTCGTGTTTGTCTTTTCCGAATGCCGAATGATGGCAACAACAGTAAGTGGGCCCAACTGATGTTCACAATGCGCCACCCTTCACGTACTCGAGAGCTCGCTGTTCACGCCCAGAAGCTCGGCAGCATGAACATTCCTTGGACGGATTCCCAGACCCCCAAAGGGATCTAAAAAATAGGGCCTCTAAGGGGTTCCTATAAAGTACCCATTAGTAGTTAGGGTCCCGAATTAGGGGATCTACTTTTTAGATCCTTTTGGGGGTCTGGGCTCTGAAGTCTTGAAGCAGCGCATGACCAGTTCCTACCGGAGAGCCTTGACAGAACGTCCTTGCCGTTCTTTGGAGTTGGGGGTTTCTGAAAATAGCGGACCCTAATATAGTACCCTAAATAATAGGATCCGTACTATAAGGACCCCAAAATAAGGTACCCCTAATTTTCGGAAACTCCCATTTACGGCTTTCGGGTTCAATTCTTCGTGTTGGGCTCAGCGAAGGAAACCTTCGTGTGGAAAGATGGTGGGTGGGGAGCGGACCCTCACCGGTAGTATGGATGAGCTGCAATCTGACATAGCCTTTGATGATCTTGCAAATTGGTGCCGGATGAGCCATCCAGGCGCTGTTGCTTGATGTTACTTGCATGAACACAAGCATCAAGTGCGGTCTGAGCTCTCTGCTCTTCTTGGTTGGTTTAGGCTTGACAGCTGGTAGTATAAGCATACAAAACGTATCAGGGGACAGCGGGGGTCACCATTGGCAACTGTGCAGACCTCCGCATGGGACTGGAGCTTTGGATCCCGAAGCTGCTAGGTGCAACGTTCTGGTGGAGGGCCCAGCAAGTAGGCAAAGAGCCCTCAGCGCCAAGCAGCCAGATCCCAAACTCAGCCGGATGTTGTGAACTCGGAACTGCCCCCCCAATCGTAGACTCCCAACCTTCTAAGGGTTGCAACTTGCCTGCCCGTCAATCCTATCACCAAGCAGAAAAACTGACGAGCGTCTGCATGGCTTCGGGGTCGTGCTGGTTCCAGCAGTCGAAGTATCCTCAGACATGCACGGGTGCGCAAGTTTAGGTTTCATGCTGCTCAATGCTTTCTCACGTCTCTTGCTGAGACATAGGTAGTTTTCTAAATTAGGGTCCCTTTTTGGGTCCCCAATATAGTACGGCACCAAAAAAAAAGGACCCCCAAAAGGACCCTAATTTAGAGAACTACCCACATGGGCTTTCTGAGAACTCTTGCGTCTACGCATTTTGCGGAACCTTCAGCTACCCAGAGACTCCCAAACCCCTTAATTAAGGAATATACCTTAAATTATAGTAGGAACCCTAATAAGGGGTTATTGGGCTTATGCAAGGCTTATGAGATGTTATAGCTTTTTGGCTTATCAAATCCAAAGCTTTTTGGCTTATGAAATCTAAAGAAACTTGGCTTCGCAGCGCGAGTGGCTCGCAACCCAGCCAGCAAGCTCGGGCGATGCTCCCTCGTCCAGCAAGGAATACCTGAACCCTAAACCCTAACTGGGAGTTGTGTTGGGGAGCTTGCGGGTCAAGGTCTTTCGGTTTAGGGTTTAGGGGTTAGGGTTAAGGGGTTTAGAGATTCAGAAGGGCATCAGGCAAAATGATGGAAGCTGGTTGGCGGCCAACACCTCCGGAAGGACATAGGGGGTTTGCTTCCTCTGACGCTTATGAGGTGGCCGAGGAACATCCCCCTCAAGCTCTTGATAGGCTTCATGGTTGGTGGTCTTGGCTAGGGCCACAGCCGTTAAGGGTTCGGGATTTCGGACTCGTTGAATGTTCTTTTAACTTTCAGAGTTTCAGGGTGCTATAACTCAATCTGACATCGCATCTATATCAGAGCTGTAGACTTGCTGAATGGAGGTCGCGTAACCTGAACCCTTCACCCCTAAAGGACCATCCCTCAGCGCTAGCCTCAGCCCTTGACGCCCCCCACTCCTATAAGGCCCCAAGTCATAAAGCATTCAATCCCCTAAACCCTGAATGGAGCTGTAGTAAGGCAGGGTTAGGCTACCCAAGGCCCCCGGAGGAGATAGACATGAAGTGGCCTAATGTATGAACCTGATTAAGAAACCCTGGCCCTATAACCCGAATATATTATTAGGGCTCATATTAAGAACCCTAGCAAAGGCCCAGGGTTTCTTAATCAGGTTCCTACATTACCATGACATCTCGCTTACTCTCTGGGTGTTTCCTAACTTGACGGCTCCGCTCAGGGTTTAGGGTTTCAGGTTATGGATTACCTGGGCCCAGAGTTTCAGCTTTAGGAAGGGTGCTTGAACATGAGAATGGATGCAAGGCTACTTCTGCAAGGGGTTACAACACCCTTGTGGGTGGTTGTCGAAATCAGGGTCCCTTTTTAGGGTCCTTATTAAAATACGGCACCTATTACTTAGGGCACCCCAAAAGGGACCATAATTTTGACAACTACCCTTGTCCAATACTATTCTAAACCATGACGAAACCCGTACAGGAACCCTTTTTTCTTGCTGTGCCAGAGCCCTCAAGACCCCTTTAAGGCGCATCGCTGGTCACCTTAAGAACCCAAAACCTACTTTTTTGTAGGGTTCCTATAAATCCCATATTAGGGTTTATAATCAGAACCTACAAAAAACGTGGGCTTTGGGTTCTTAAGGCAGACCTTTAAGTATTGCTGCAACCCAGGGTCTCAAAAACTGCAAGAACGCCGCCATCTGGATCAAACTCCTCTCCGTGGGTTATGGGCAAGGATTGGGTTTAGGGTTTAGGGTGTAGGGTTTAGGGTTATTGCACAGGGATGTACAGAGAGAGTGCGGAGTCTTTGCGGCTTGGAGCTGATATCTCCCAACTTTAGCGGAAGACCCCATCCCTCGACAACTTATAAGGCCCTAAACCCTAAACCCTAAGCCCTGAACCCTAAACCCTAAACCCTAAACCCTAAACCCTAAGCCCTGAACCCTAAACCCTAAACCAATTTTAATGGTTTTGGGAGGCTGTGGGTATTTGGCTGCCGAGAGAGGGGGTGGTTTTGCCGGGCCCAGGGCTGTTGTGACGTGCCGAAATAAGCCTTGGAGCCTGCCAACCCCCTCAAGAAAATGTCTTTGGCGTCTTTTTCGAACGAGAGTTCTAGCGCATTTTGGAGCGGCTTGGAACAAGCAGATCTGCAGTGTAGTAGGCTTCTGACAAGTAGGGTTTGGGGTCTAAGGGTTTAGAGTAGGTCCGTGACTCAAGGCACGCATAAACCTTGCCTGTTCTCCTCAACCTGATCCCCATATCCTGGAGGGTAGCCCCGAAAATCACAAGCACACCGTCCAGCTCAAAGCAGCAGGGCGAGTGAAGCACTTCGCCAGGGGAGTCGGGCGCAGGGTCTTCGGCGGGGGGCGCTGGAAGAGCCTCGATGTCGGGGTCTCTTTGGGTTTTGCCAGGAATGTACGACTGCTCTGAAGGCGATCATGGGTTTTTGTGGACTTTTGCAAGGGTTCGCGGGGATCCGAAAAGCTTCGCCGTTGCAAAGAACTAAGGTGAAACGCACACAAGCTAGTCTAAGAGTCTCAGCCGGGTTTGGCAGAGAAGCTACAAAGTTGGATGCTGCTGCACGGCAGCCGGGGCGTTCAGGATTTGAAACTTACAGGCTTATTTTGACCTCCCGCCCCTCTAAGGAGCATCGACCTTTTGTTTGAGACCCCAACCCCAAGCCAACTCAAATCCCTAGTGTACTTGCATGAATATTTGGCACTAGGATGTGTTACGATAATGTTGTACAGTAGTATGACTCTAAGACCGTTCTCACGTTTCTTCGGTGCTGTCCCTATGTGAATCGGAATGCTCCATTTCTGCTCTTCAGGAAAAGACAGTGCTTCAGACGCCGAGGGCTTTTTGGTCTACTGGAGGTCCTTTCATCGAGAGGTTCAGGAATCCAAAGTCCCACCTCGAAACGCATCATAAACTCTGAACATGTACCCTTTTTGGGGAGTGTGGGGGCTGTAATGCTCCAGCTACGGCTTTAAGGCCCACTCTCTAGTACCCCTTGTAGTGCCCTTACAGTACCCTCATAGTACCCCTCATTTTACCCCTGATAGCTCATAGTACCCACCCATAATGCCCCTTATAGTACCCTGAGCCAAGAGTTGCAATGAAGGTGTCCCTTAAAACAAATTCGTGAACCCCTTAGAAAGTCGCCGAGCCACAGAATCGACCAAGGTGAAACAGATGTTGCCTTGGCTGACTTCTGAACCCCTCCAAAAAGTTAAACTTTTGGTCTCCTTATTATGGTTATATGGGAGTTTCAGAAATGGGGGACCCTAATATAGTACCCCAATTAATAGGATCCTTACTATAAGGACCCCCAAATAAGGTACCCTAATTTTCTGAAACTCCCATATAGAAACCCAAAAAAGTTAAAGTCCTAAGAGCCAACCCTCAAGAACACCATGTTGCCCTTCGCAGAGACGAAGACCTCCTCGGCTGCCAAAAGGCTGCGTTGCCTCGGCCGAAGGTGCGGCGTAACCCAGCGAGCCCAACACCCCTTAATTAAGGAATATATACCTTAAAGGGCTCCTTAAAGGGAGCTGTAGGGGTTTAGGGTTTAGGGTCGTTTAGTGTTTAAGGGAATTAAGGAATTGAATCATAATAGTAAGGCCCCTATAATTTAAGGTATGTTCCTTATTTAAGGGGTATTGGGTTCTCTGGGAAGTGCTTCTGAACTCGGGCTCCTTGTCCCCATCAGTAACTGTGGAACCCATGCTATAGAATTCTTGGGATGTTCCACTGATGGGAACCCAGAAGCAAAAATGGGTAAACAAGTATACCACTGAACGACCTAGATGAAGTCTTAACCCAAGCCCACCAACTTGCCCCTTTTCACCCTCCAGCGCCCAACCTGAAGCCTTCAGACCTGTCAGCCGGTACCTTCCGTTCCAAACCCAAACGTCGCAGCCTTCAGAATCATCTTCGGGCTTTCGGGTTTTGGGTCCCAAACCTACCATGAATTTATACCCTAAACCCGTAAACCCTTAAACCCTTCAGCCCTTAAACCCTAAACCCTTAGGCCCTAAACCCCCAAACCCTAAACCCTAATCCCTCAAACCCTAAACACCCTCTCCTAGTCCGTGAGCGTGAACCGGAAGCTGAGCTCCGAGAGACTGGACATTATTCGAAAGTGCGCCCGTAGCTGCAGGGCATTAGGGGTCTATCAGGGTTTCCTTTAAAGGGGTCTAGGGGTTCCTTTAAAGGGGTCTGAGGGTTCCTGTAAAGGGGTCTAGGGGTTCCTTTAAAGGGGTCTTTAAGGCTACCATAGCGGATTTTGGTTGAATGTAGCGGGGGCTTCTTCTTAGAATTTCATGAAATTATTAAAATAGGGTTTTGGGCCTTATTAGAATTTCATTAAATTATTAAAATGGGGTTTTGGTACTGTGGGGGCCTGAAAAAGTTACCTACTGTATACGATTTCGGGGGTTCCCTGTTATATTTATCGTATAGTATACCCCAAAAGCCTATTCTAATCATTAAGGCCCTTTTCGTAGCCGCGGGGCTCTAGGGGTGTATAAGGGTTCGCTATAAATTGGTCTATAGGGGTTCCTTTAAAGGGATCTGTACGGCTACCATGAGGGATTTTTGAGGTTTGGGGTTCAGGGTTCCACGGTTTAGGGTTTCGGGTTTGGCATTTAGCGTTTCGGGTTTAGGGTTCAGGTTTTTGGAGTTGAGGAGTTTAGGGTTCATGGGTTTAATTAGGGGTTTCGAGTTTAGCATGTAGGGTTTAGGGTGTCGAGTCTGGGGTTTAGGGGTTCAAACCATCCAGATCAAGAGCTCTACAGCTTCCCAGACCCCCAAAAGGATCTAAAAAATTGATCCCCTAAGGGGGTTCCTATAAAGTACCCTTTAGTAGTTAGGGTCCCTAATTAAGGGATCTATTTTTTAGATCCTTTTGCGGGTCTGGGTAGGTCATTAGGATCTAGGGTGGAGGTTCACGGAATAGGGGGTTTGGATCCAGGGTTTGGGCCCCAACAAGTTAGTATAGTTCTTGGAGGCCCTACAGAAAGGCCTCGAATCGCGAATTACTTTCCAGCATGACCTGGGTTTAGGGTGTAAGGAAATTGCAGGAGGAATGCGCCAGTTTCCTTGTTAAGCAGTTGCGGATCACCTCACATAGGGAGCTCAACACTTAGGGTTTTGGGGTAAGGACGACAAGGGCAAATGATTACCAACTATTCCGACCTCTAGATCAAGACGGGCAAGACTAGTCAAGGTGTGGTGCTTCTATAGTACTATAGTTTGCAAAAACTTGAGAAAGAAAGTCATATCCAGATAAGAAGCAAGACATCCAGGGCGGCGTGATCGACCTTGTCGTTCTTGCCTTCGCTAGGCATGGCCTCGTCACTTACGTAGCCAAAAACCGTTTCCCTTGAACTGTGAATCCGAGACCCAAGCCGCACAACCCTAAACCCTAAACCCTAAACCCTAAACCCCTAAACCCTAAACCCCCAAACCCCTAAACCCCTAAACCCTAAAACCAAAACCTCTGGCAGTTTGGACACTCGACTTCCACTCTGATAAGAGCTCAAGTTCCCTCTTGTCGTGTCCACGACCAGAGAAGATCCAGCTGCTGCTACTACTGCTGCTACTACTACTACTACTACTACTACTACTAGCACGACGACTGCAACTTCTGCGGCGTGATTTCCTTCGTTCCATGACAGTAGTCAGTCTGCAGAATCATGTAATGCGGTGCCAGCGGCTGGGAGGACCCCCCCCTCAGGGGGCCGTGTTCGGCCGGCAGCTGTAGGATTTTGTGGTCGCGGGCTGGGCTGGGAATGGACTTGCGATTGCCTAGAGCCCGGTCTGCGCACGCAGCATGGTGAAACTTGGCCATCTGGTTGGTTTAGGGTTTAGGGTTGAGGGGTCTCGGGGTTCAGGAGTTTAGGGTTTTAGGGTTTAGGGTTTGGGCTTAAGGCTTTGGGGTACTGGCAGCAAGGGGACGATAAATGAACCGCAAGTGCGTCCATCTCATGTTCCTTTGTTCTACACCTCCATCTTTTCTACGATATTATCCTAGGAGGCAATCTTCTCAAGGCACTCCTTCTTCACATGGGTTTAGGGTTTCGTGGTTTTGGGATCTATGAGTTTGGTCAAAGCTTAGTTCGGGCCTAGTTTCAAAATACCGTTCTTGATGAGGAGTATCTGCCTCAGGTTTGAGCCTTGCCCCCTAAGATCTTGCTTTGAATGCTTGGTATTACTAGGTCAAGGCTTTGGGTTTAGAGTCTATGATGCCCCATACACACTTTCGCTGTAGTATACGCGAAAAGCCCAAGCTCGTTGTTAAAGCCCCGATCTACTACTTCAGTCCACCATTATGAAGCTTAAACTCTCGACACGAGGTCGCAAGCCCTCAAAAACCGCAGGAACTCGAACCTCAAAATGCTAGTCAACAGTCTTATTCCCTCACTTGTCTTTACAGCCGGGAAGAAAAAACGGTTTCGACCCCTGATACTGGTTGAATGTTTGACCGTGGTCGTTCGATTCAGCACCTGTGCCCCAGTCTATTTGTGTATGGCTTCTTCTCATTGTTTGCAATCGAGGGGTTGGGCGCCTTGTTTTGGTGGGATCTGGATTTAGGGCTTGGAGTGTAGAGTGCGGTGTTCAGGGGTGTTTGAACAATCTACTGTCTAATGTGGGGTTTCTTCGCCACAGAGGTCCAACGATAAAAGCCATCACCGACGGATGGAACATGGTTTAGCGCAGCTCTGCTGCAACACAATTGCGGAAGGACATTGGGAAGGACACATTCCGTCAGAGCTATCCTTAAACCCTAAACCCTAGGCCCTAAACCCTAAACCCTCAACCTCGCCCTTTGCTCTGACATACACCTTCGGCCTTTTGCTGCAGATGCGTTTCGGGGCGTAATACATCTCATGCATTCCGGTTCGGGTTTAGGGTTTAGGGTTTAGGGTTTAGGAGCGTGCAAGTATACTGCAAGGGCCTGCGAATCCGACCAAGGCCCCTATATGAAGGAATATGAAAGATGTCGGGGAAACCAAAACGGGCTGGCTCGTAGATGAATGCCGAAACCCAGAATGTACAGCTTTCCTTGCTTGGGGTTGAGGGATTCTTGTCGGATTCTGAAAGCTTTGAATAGCAGCAAGGCGGTTTAGGGTTTAGGCTTGTTTAGGGCCGTTCAAACTTACCTAGGACATCGTGTGCTGGCTATCACCCAGCTGCATGCGGTCAGTACCGAGTTCGTTGCTAAGGCGAGCCACATGTAACTGTAAACGTGCTGTAGATCGTGTTGGGTTTAGTAATCTCCCTTGACTCTAAGCCCCCCTCTAAGCCAAGACGTATGAAACAATGACATTTTTTCCAGGTGTGAACTTGCACTCATGACTGCTCCAGTTTCCGAGACTCCCTACTACTCGAAGCCTGACAACAATATCACTATGGGTAGCTATGCAGCCACTGCCAGTCTTACTCCAATCGCAGCGTTGCTGCTCTCACTGCGACTCCCACTCTGTTGTTTATGATAACCCTAAACCCTAAACCCTAAACCCATTCTGTTGCTTATGATTCTACTGTTAGCATCAACCTTGACCTTCTCTCCATGTTAATTCATACAGTAATGTAGGGGCCTTAATAATTAGACCAGGGTTTAGGCGATACGTTATAGTATAGTTCTAATAAGGAGCCCCCAAAAAATAATATAGGTAAGTATACAGGCCCCTATAGTACCTGGGGACTGTGAAACTCTGTCTGTTGCCAGTATTAGTTTTTGCATTTGCTAGTACGGTTTAGACTATGCGGTTTAATCGCTATTCCTACGGCCGTCGTGAGTGTTTAGCACCGCTGCGCCTATTCTAGCACGGGTAGCACCGGCAGTATGCTCATTATGTTGCTCCCTTCAACTTGCCATGCTTACTGCAAAGTAGCTACGGCCAAGGAAAAATACAACTACCTACGAGATCATGCCTATTTCCACTGATCTTTCCAGTACCGACAAATACTTTGTCACCACCTGCAATTCCCTGCAAAGCTACCCTCGACACTAAAGTCCTAATATCCCTAAGCCCTAAACCCTACTAACTCATAACCCTAAACCGTAAGTAATTGACCCTAAGACCTGAACCCTAGACCTGTTTTCTAGGCAGCACTCACTGCTCCCTGTATCGGCTTCTTCCTTCGCCGCTTGATGACCTTCCCGCAGGCACTGAAACTGGCTGATGGCCGCTGCTGCGTCCGAAGGTTCGAAGGATTCCCTCGCTCCTACTCAGACAGGCTAATAGAGGGGCCTAAATAAGTAAAATAGGGTTTGGGGGTATATTATACTATCATTATAATAAGAACCCCCAAAACCCTAAACCCTAAACCCTAAACCCTAAACCCTTAACCCCAAAACCCTATTCTAATTTTATTAAGGCCCCTACACTATTCGTGGTTCCTCAGCTCGAGCTGTATCGGTGGTTAGAGCTGACATGAAGGGGTTCGACATTTGGACACTTCTCCGATTGCAAGGTCATCCTACAGGTTTAGGGGGTTTAGGGTTTAGGGTTTAGGGATCCATCAATCTACATACAACTTTATCCTCAGACACTCGAACAACTCTGTTTTCTCTTCGTAAAACACCTTAATACAACTATTTTACTATTTGCTCGTCTTCTTCCATTGCTCTCTGCAGAAACCAAGGCTAACCCTATAAAGGCGAACCACCCCACCTCGAACTTAACCCTATACCGCTGACGTATCTCGCCCTCTCTTGAGCCTTCGGCTTCTTCGCCTTGCCACCTTCTGCGGACGTGTCCAAGTCGTACCTCTTGCCTTTCTGGTGCCACCATCCGAAGATGGAGTACCTCACGTAAAGTTTAGATTGCAGGCTACGGGCGTAAGGGTTGAGGTCAACGGGAGACGGAGTACCTCAAGCGTGCTGCAATGCAGTGCTCTGTGTGAGAGTACTTGAGAGCGACGGTGCGAACGCGTGCAGCGTGTGTCGGGGGAATAATAGAAATTGTGCAAAGCCCTGTCGAATTGTCCATGCCTGTATGTTAGAGCCCCGTCAGTTCGTGTTCTTACAATATTGTTTGGGAAGCTAGCAGTTTACTTTCTCGGGATTAATTACAAATCAATCTTTGGTTTCGCGGTTTTGGGGGGTTCGCGTGAAGGCTCAAGGGTTCAGAGAGCTTGAGATTTAGAGCCAGTAGCATTGAGCAACACCCTAGTGCTGTGCGCACAAACAAGGCCTAGCGCACTTCATTTCAGCCATCTTCCCCAAATGTTCTGCGACGTCTTACTATGGAGGGATATGCCTTGATTACGTCTCTGAGATACCTTCAACCCTAAACCCCTAACCCTAAACTCCAAAACCTAAACCCTAAACCCCTAACATTAAACCCCAAACCCTAAACCCTAAACCCTAAACCCCTAAACCCCTAAACCCTAAACCCCAAACCTCAAACCCTCACCCTAAGCCCTAAACCCCTATAAACCCTAAACGTTTTGCCCCGGGTGCCTTGGCCGCTTTGCAGTGACGGCCGTGACGGCATGCCAGTGGGGCACCTGCTTGGCTCAGGATCTGGGGCCTGAATAAACGGCTTGGGGTTTAGGGTTTTGGGGTTTTGGGTTTAGGGTTTTGGGGTTTTGGGTTTAGGGTTTTGGGGTTTTGGGTTTAGGGTTTTGGGGTTTGGGGTTTAGGGGTTTTGGGTTTAAAGTTTAGGGTTTAGG
>CAJNDV010036734.1:0-21662 GCA_905221635.1 Symbiodinium sp. CCMP2456 | reverse complement strand
GAGCGCACACTCGACCCAAATAGGAGCGCACACTCGACCCCTCCCCCTTTGCCCACGGTTTAGGGTTTAGGGTTTAGGGTTTAGGGTATAGGGTTTAGGGTTTAGGGCCCAGGTACCTTTCAGGGTTCCTGGCTTTGAGGGGTGCTATAAGGATACCGTAGGGTTTTAGTGTTTTGGGTACAAAGACAGCAAATACGATTGCCCCAAAGTACCTATATATGGCTGCGGTAAGGCCAGCCAAACTATATGCTAGTTGGGCACATGGACCCTTCAAGTTAGGGTTAATGTAGATCCCTGAACCATGAACCCCGTTTCTTTAAAGGACCTCACGATCAAGATACAGACAAATACTTTGGGTGGCGGGTTTACACTCAACCCTAGCCGCAGCCCCTTAACCCTTAAACCCTTCACACTCCAGCACAAGGGATATGAGGAGAACTTGAGAAGACGTTCAAAGAGCGCAACACCGCAGCTTGAAGCTGGCAGTTCAAGAGGGGCACGAGCCAAGGAAGCCACGTTCATCGTGCCAGAGACAAGTTCGGAGTCGAGATCGGTGCCAGAGACAAGCTCGAAGTCGAGATCATCAACTCCAGAAGAAGGTACGATCAAGACATCATGCCTGTCAATCGCATGCACTGCAGGCCCACTTGGGCGCAATTTCCTTGCCCATCTACCACCCTCTTAGCGACGGATGGAGTACAGACAGCGAAGGCCCCATGCTACGAACTGAAGTGAAGTCAGAGCATCACGAACGAGGTTGACGAAGCTAGACATGGTCAACCCAACCAAGAGATCCATCCATCACGAGGAAGCCAGAACACGCCAGGATGGAGAAGTCGTATCGCTTTGTCAACAGGATCACGATGTCTGCAGACGCTGCGAGGAGCACCAGAAGCATGCATAGACGTCACAAAGAAGCTCTTCGAACAGAACCTGAAGAGATTCAATTGGAGTGTATTGAGCACGGCGAATTGCACTTAGCTCCCTCAGCTTGATGAGTCAAGATCCTTAAAGGTAACCTCTGTTACAAGGTCTTGGACAGCCCTGCGCCCAGATGGTACTTCGTGGCCCTGCAGTTAAAACCCCCTTGCATTTCTGCCTGAAACAATTCACCAGCCACCGCAACCTTTCGACCCTAAAACCTCGATCCTAAACCGCAGAACCCTAAACCCCAAAGCCGAAATGCCCCAAATCCTAAACCCAAAGGTCCTAAAGCCTAAATTCTCTTTTCCAGCACCTCTGGCGCTTTGCCCAAACCTCGAGACCTCCACCCAGTTACAAACCCTAAACCCTACACCCCTAAACCCTAAACCCCTTAATCCTAAACCCTAAACCCTATAAACCCTAAACCCTAAACCCTACAAGCCCTATAAGCCCTATAAACCCTATAAACCCTAAACCCTAAACCCTACAAACCCTACAAACCCTATGAGCCCTCTAAACCCTATAAACCCTAAACCCTAAACCCTAAACCCTATAAACACTACAAACCCTATAAGCCCTACAAACCCTATAAGCCCTAAACCCTAAACACTAAACCAGGTTTAGGGTTGAGGGCCTAGCGAAGTCTGGGGCTTCGGGTCTCGGATATAAGTTTTAGGGTTCAGCTGCTCCTCACTACAGAAACGGGAAGTTGGCTAAACGTGTATACATACATATGATATATATATATATATATATATGTTTAGGATATAGGGTTTCGGGTTTCGGGTTTAGGGATATATAAATATGTACATAACCATACATACATTATCAATCGCAAAAGCCCAGAAATCAACTGTCGCTGTCCTTGAAGGGGCTCGTGGAGCCTTGGACATCGTCCATCATCGGCTGGCGACGGTTTAAGGTTCAGGGGTTTAGGGTTTAGGGTTTAGGGTTTAGGGTTGAGGTTCAGGGTTTAGGGTTTAGGGTTTTGGGTTTAGGCTTTTAGGGTTTATGGTAAACCCCAAAAAAGTTGGAAACCGGATTTAGGGACCATGAGTGCTGGGATTGCTTATACGCTACTCTTAGGATTTGAGGCTACATTGGGTGTCCATCCAACTTTTTGGGCTTCTGAAGTAGGATCTGTAGGGTTTAGGGTTTCGAGATGCCGGGCTCGGGCTTGGCGTTGCAGGCTCAAGGGGTTTTTGAATTACTGATATGGGGCAACTGACCCTAAACCCAACCCTAAACCTTAAACCGTGGGGTTTAGGGTTCAAGTGGAAGATATAAGGGCGATAGAAGGCTTGGCTGTGGGATTCGATTCTTTTAGGGCACCCTAAACGTTGTTGGCTCGAAGGGTTTTGAGTTCGGGGCTCCTTTGGCTTGAGGCTTCTGCTTCATCGCTTTGTTTGTTGAGAGGGGAGGGGGGGAGCTGCTGAACCCTAAGCCCTAAATCTTAAACCTTGCGGTCTGGCTCTGGTTGGATGATTTCAAAGGGATCTGCCTAGCAAAACTAGAATAGGGAGTTGGGGTACATGGTTCATCCCTAAACCCTAAACCTTGAACTAATTTTGAATTGTTCCTCAGGAACGCTAGGGATTTCGAGCTGGATCTTTGAAACATAACGGACCCGGATCGAAGAATAGGGCCTTGGGATTTAAGGCAGCAAGGTAGGGGCCTTTTCTTTCTTTCTGGTAGGCGGAAGGTCCAGGGGACGTGCCTATAGCAGAGCATTGAATTCACAGGTGAAACAGGGTGTCGGAGCCTCCTCTTCTCCGATGTCCCCTTGCAGTTCCAGAAGCCAGTCCGAAAGAGGCTGAAGGATATCAATAGCGACCGGAAAGACGAGGTGAACAGGGGTGCCGGCAAGCGCACGCTGAACCAAGCTCGTGGTGAGGCCGCAGACCCAATCAAGCCACTTCCTGTAATCCCGGAGTTGAGAAACAGTGCCCGGGAAAGACGAGGCAGAGGAAAGCTGAGCAGGGGGAGGGGAGAAACGGACGCAGAATCCTGATGAGGAAGGAAGAGCTGCGGAGGCGAGCTCCTCGATCAGAACTTCGACAGGAGGCAGACGGTCAAGCCGCCATCGCTTGGCCCAAGCGACATCCAGAGCCCCACTCCAAAGGACCGGAAGCGCGCATATCGGCAAGACAGCCCGAGGAGGAGTGATGGAAGGACAGAAAATCGGGATGATAGGCTCCCAGTCGCCATTACCGGCAACCTTATCGCACAGGTGCTCGGGGTGGAGCACAAGGAGGACGTCAGAACAGGTCGACAAGAGCTTCTCATCAAGTATTCCTGCCTGCCACTCGAGCACAGTATGCCGCAAAACGGGCAGAGGCGCAATGAAGCTCACAATGAGATCAAACAGCTGCTGATCAGTAACATCTTCGATCTCAGCTAAAGCCTCGGCCAAGGCGTAACAGACCTCGGCGCCGTCGGGGGCCGGCATACGAAATCCATCGCCCGGTTCTGCAGGGGCTTGAGCATGGGCAGAAGACAGGTCTGCTTCGTAAAGAAGAGCAGGGTCGGGAGGTCGGGCAACCGTACAAAGACAGCGGTTCGAGTGTTTGAGGTGCAAGAGAAGCTTGGCGTTGCTGGCCAGCAAAAGGCCGCAAGCACGGCATTTGCGGCCTTGTGCAAGGTTGTGCGCTTGGTGCCGGTAGGAGTGTACTCGGTGCGCGTGCGCTCCCCAAGCTTGCCGAGTCCGAAACGCAGTTCGACATCGAAGACACGCGTGTTCGCAGTGCTCAATGCCTGTGGCAGCGGGCGGCGGGGTGGGCGGCCACAACGTACGGCCACAAGTGGCATAGGCGGCTTGAATACAGTTCACCTCAAGATGCCACTGCTCGGCTTTCTTGATCAGACCTTTGAACCTGCCCGGAGCAGCAAGCATAAGTGCCTGCCATCGGGGCCAAGACGTTTGCAGATCACCTAGTTCGCAGGAGCCCTGCCCAGCTTCTGAAAGCCAGGCTGCAGCAAGACGCAAGCCTTGAACAAAGGAATCATAGCGCTGCATCAAGGCCCAAGCAAAATCTGGTCCAGACCGAACCATGAGAAGAAGGAACCGCAGGCGCTCAGCGTGAAGCAACGATCTGGGGCAAGGCAGTCCAGTGCGCGCAAGGATCTGAGACTCCGTGACGCGCCATGCCTCGCTGTGTAGACCGAGCAACTGGCGATACAGGCCAATTAGTCCTCCTGCGAAAAGCTTCCATTCATGCGGCCGGAGAACTGGCCAAGTCCCACAGCCAGATAGGACAGCAGACAAAACATGAGAGCGAAACAGCATCGACCGCTTGGAGATATCGATACTGCGACAGGCAAAAAGACGTTGCTTACCTTCACGGAAGGCATTGCGGCCAACGGACATGCGATGGCGTATTTCTGCTGTAAGGGTGCCATCACACGTCAGGATCGAACCCAAGTGCTTATAGGAGGTGACTAGTTCAAGCCTGACAACTCCTGATGTTTCGGGCCATACTGGGAGTTTGCCTTTTAGGACCGTAAACAAGTCCCGCCTTGCCGCACGCGAGCCAGGGCCATGTACAGACACTAGTGCAGCCGTTTTGGTCGGTCCGAGGTTGGCGGTCAAGCCATGTTCAGGCAGAACATCCAGCGTGGCCGCGGCCACATTGCCCAAGGCCCGTCGCAAGGAGCCGGCGCAGGGTGTGGCAACAAAAGAGGCGAGGTCATCGGCAAAGATCACATCCTGTACAACAAGAGGTGATTGAGAAGTCGATGACAGGTCCGGGAAGGGGCTGCGAAGGCCGTCCCAGACAAATCTCGGCGCTGTCCCCTCCAGTGTGTCCCGGGCACGGCGATCAAGGACACGACTAAACAGCAGGTTAAACACCACATCTGCGAGCGCGCCACCCGGTCGGGTACCTCTATGGGTCCGAATCAGGACGTGATCGTTCGCAAGGACAAACCACGTATGACTATGCAACTCCCGCGCAAGTTCGACAAAGAGCGGTGCTGACTCCTGCTGTTGCAAAACAGGCTGGTCGGCGATGTGCGCCTGCATAGTCTGCAAGTCATCGCGCGATAGGCCCAGAGAGGCCGCGATGTCCTCGACGCTCCTGTCACCGAGCCCCGAGCCGAGAACTGTTTCCCGCACAACGCTATAGTAAGCAGCAGCGAGGTCAACAAAGAGAATACCGGCTGCTTGGCCGCATGCGCGCGTATGCGCCAAGAACGCGCGTGTGCAGAAGTGGCCAAAGTGTGCCGAACAGCCCTTACGTCCTCCAAGCTGAACTGGGAGCGCGTGAGGCAGCCATTGAGAGGTAGCTAAGCTGCGAAAAGACCGGTGTACCGCCTTTGAAATGCACGATTGGACAAGAATGCCGCGGTGTCCTGTGCAAAAGTGCTGAAGCGAGGGATTGGTCTTGGGAATATGGTGCAGCAGCCCACCTTTAAGTCCAATGGCTTCAGCTGCATAGAACACAGTCTTTAACAGCATAGGCCAGAACAGTTGGGCAAGGTCAGCACTGAAGAAATGGCATAGAGCCGGCGGAAGCATGTCAGGGCCGCAAGCCTTGGCCGCCGAGGTGGCACGAAAAGCCTGCTCCAGGGCACCGAGAGTAGGGACATTGCAAACGTCGACATGGTCGGTGCCTTCGAATCCAGCATGCCAAGCGCGACAGGAACCATCAAGGGCGACAGAGGTGGTAGGGACACCATCCTCAAGCGCACTAAAATGGTCCCTCCAAGCCGTCTGGGCCTCAGAAGCTGACTGGCACACATGCCCTTGCCGGTCATACAATAGAGGCAGTGGGTCGGCAGACGCTTTGCGAAAGCGCTTAGGCCTCAATACCTTCTTGACTGAGTGGTGAAGCCCTCCAAGCGGGCTGCGTTGTATATCCCCGGCAACTGACTCAAAATAGGCAGCCCGATCCGCCTTGCATTGACGGCGCAGGGCACCCCCGGACCGATGCAAAAGAAGGCATGACTGCGCAAGCCTGTGCCGCAGCTCCCATAGCCACCGGCCGGTGAACAAAGAGCAAAAGGACACGTCGCGTGCTCGCCACGCCAAGAAAGCACAGCGCACCCGTGTGAGATCAAGAGCGCGTTTTCGTGCG
Source organism: Symbiodinium sp. CCMP2456 (assembly GCA_905221635.1). Taxonomy (NCBI): domain Eukaryota; class Dinophyceae; order Suessiales; family Symbiodiniaceae; genus Symbiodinium; species Symbiodinium sp. CCMP2456. The sequence continues at coordinate 15,663 of CAJNDV010036734.1, read as the reverse complement.
CGTATGCTGTGGCGCAGGACACTCACAATATGGTGCAGGTGACGTGTAGCCTCAGAGAAATAGGTGCCGCGAAGCCCTTGTCGAGGGGCAGGAAAAAGCCTAGTGAGGCTCCGGTAGAGATAGTCGACGAGAACAGCCGCGTGCTCGCTGACATCAACGTCCCAGTTAGGCCTGGGAGCTGCCCGGATAACCTCGCGAACCACCTCAGCGTTCTCAGGATGAGAGAGCATAGCGACATCGATCTTAACGGGCTTTGGCGTGCGCCCTGAGCATGCGAAGCGAAGCTGGGTGGAGAAACACACGGCATAATGATCAACGCATATATGCCCGGTGGAGATGCTGGGATCAACCCAAGCTTGACCGGCTCCCGTTTTCCAACTGGCAGGCACAGCAATATAGTCGGAGCGAACAAGGCTGCCGTTTCTATGCAAGCACAGAGTGCCACCGCTACCTTCCATACTATCAGCAAAGGTAGAGGGGATCCAGAGATCAAGTTCAAGGAGCAGGGCGTGACAGGCGGCTCCTGAAAGGTCTTCAACATCAGCATCATGTGCACCAACTGCCTGGCTAGAACAGCTGCCGAAGCGGCAATTGCCGTCAAACAGAAAAATCCATTGACAACCCCCCCCTAGGGTCCGGCACAATTGACTGATGCGTCCCCACCAGGCAGTACGCACAGCTGCCGTGTGCGCACGGTGAGGCGCATGACACACCAAGACGCGAACAGAAGAGCCGCAAAACACCACGCTAGCGATGAGTGCTGTGGGTTCCGCGTGAAGAATCGCGACCGTACTGGGAGAGAAAGGGCCGGCGGATTGAACCCAAAGTTCCGTTCCAAACCCAGCCGAGTCGTCACAGCCAGACGCAAAGCGATGGTACTTTTGGCACTTGTAGGTGCCGGCAGGGGTGCGACATTCTTGGAGTCCTGCAAGGTGAATGTTCTTATCAGCCAGGGCTGACGCCAGCAGGGAGGCCCTTCCCGTCGCTCCATGCAGTCCGGGAGGCGGTCCTTTGCTGGAATCGCCAAGCAGAGATAGAACATTGTAAGTCGCCAGACTCACCAGTACAGTGCGATCTTTGCGAGTGCTTTGGGGAGCTTCCAGCGGAACTGCCCGCAGGAACGGAGCCATTACATCCGCTCCCGTATAGCGCTGCATGGCCCCCCTGTCCCATGACAGAAGATCATGGCGTAGAGTAGGAAACTCGGTAGGGCGACTGCGCGAGAAGCACAGTTGTGGCAGCCAATGGCTGCGCTCCCCATTATCGCGGAGCCAAATATCGCCAGCAAAAGTGAAAGGATGCGTGGAAAGCCGTCCTTCCGCCCCAAGGGCCGCCAAACCATCTGCAAGTTCATTAGAACAGTCGCCAGAATGGCCATACACATGCTGGAAGTGAACAGGCCTAGGGGAGAGCCCCCGCAGGGCGGCAAAAACATTTCTGGCAACATGGCACAATGGGTGCTCACGCATATACGCCTTTCCCGCAACACCATCAAGTGCGGCAAGGTTATCAGCTCGGAATAGGAGGGCCCCTGAATAGGGCAGCTGGATGCCAGCCACTGCCGCCCAGAGTAACCCGCCGACTTCAGCAAGGTAGGCATCGAAAGACAAGCAGCCGGCGTCTTGATCCGAAGACTGTGCAGGAAGTAGCGCAGCAAGAGACCCGAATATGCAACCTATGAACTCACCAGGGAGCTCAAGAGAGACGCCCGAAACTAGGCTAATGCTGACAGCCCAACCAGCCTGGCCGCTGTGCGGGCAGAAGGATCCATCAGAGGTAAGCACAAGTACCTCACCGGGGGCGGGAGACCTGCCCACATTGCCTTCGGCGACCCAAGGAGAAAAACGATGAGGCTTGGGAACATCACCGGGCGGCCCCTGCAGGTCGCAGAAGGAGCACGGTCGAGTAAGGGAGTCAAGATCTGCTTCAGAGCAGGGCAATAGACACTGCCGTCCATCGAGATTGAACTGTTCAGGGGCAGTGCCTTTGGAGGCGTCATGTGGCAGGTCGCAGGCCGGGCAAGGAACAAGCGAAGAGAGACACAGCTCAACAGGCGCAACATGGGCGGGCTGTGGAATATGAGCAGCAAAGTGTTCAAACAATGCCTCAATCAGGGTCCAAGTCTCAAAGAAGGCTTGCGGGAGCGTAGGCGAACAGTCCAGAACAGTACAGCAACGAGGCTGCCAATAGCGCAAGTGCTCTATGTCATCAGCGTTAGGGGGGCGTATACCTCGCCGACAAGGAGTGGGCACAACGCGGCCCAAGCCAGTACGCCCATCAGCCAGTGCACCCCAGAGAGGCAAGGACCCGATGAGGGCGGCAGGTACAGACACAGAGTCAAATTCAGCCGGCTTGATGCTGTGGGAAGGAGGCAACTGCATGGCAGCGGCTTCTGGGATAAGACAAATCCCCAACAGACAGAGACAGGCCACGCGGGTGCCCAAAGGTCTGCAGTGCTGCAGAAGGAGAAAACCAATGAGGCCATTGACACAAGAAGCGTGCTCAAGACGCATAAGAAGGAGGAGCCATCCCAATACACAGCATGCGGTAAGCATATGCCGAAGGAGGTCTCCAATGGCAGGATCGATAGAGAGCCGGGCAAGCACCTTGAACCCTCCGATGTGACGGCCTGGCAGGCGTGTAGCCGTACTCCATAGAGAGCTTTCATCGAGACCACTGCATTGAGTCTCAATGGGGGCGGGATCTGGGCTGCCATCCGGGATCTGGCGAGTTGAAGAGGCCGAACCGCGTAGCCTAGGAGCTTCAGGTCTAAACCGGGTAGGCGCTGGGGCAAAGTCTTCAGCAACAAAGGGGTCAGAGACCCGCGGAGTGGGGGGCCTGTCTGCCCGGGCCTCTGGGGTAAAAGAGACAACCAAGACCCGTCCTGGTGAACGCCAAGCCCACTGCCACCAAGGGCAGCATCCAGAAAAGGACACTTGCCAGCCAGCCGGCGCCGACTGCTGGAGGCTGTCACGCAACAAACCCAAGTCAACCCAGCCATGCGGGGCATGAAAGAGAGACCATCCTGCAAAAATCGGCCTACAGTCCAAAAAGCCAGGCTCATATGCGTCATGACGGTCCTGATTAGCTGTCTCACAAACTGAGACGGCAGTGCTGCATCGCCATCCGGCACAGGACGCATCATCGACCGGAGGTGACGCTGGAAGCAGCGAGAGACGGAAGGGACTGAAGCCGAACCTAGTCGCTAGATCCGACCGGTAGTAGATTTCCCGGGCAGGCCTCAGGACGAAATGGCCATAAGAGTCCTCAGCGACAACACAGTAGCACGGGTCAGGCTGGTCGCACGGGAAGGCGGGGCCCTCCGCCCAAGGCAAGTGTGAGCGAAGCATTGTCTCGAGGGTGCCCTCATCCCGTGTTGCCGCACCTGTCGGGAGGAAACGGATGCACATACCGTTACGAAGCGACAGACCCTGACCTGGGTAAGCTGGTGCACGCGCCGCAGGAAGATAAACATCAACATCAGCGGCAGGAGCAAGTCTGGCAATGAGTAGCAGACCATGTCGATCACAGAGCGCGGGTGCAACGGCAGCAAAGACCCTACCATCCAAACCGGCTAGATCCAGGCAGACTACAACACTATCACAAACCCAAGGCGGTATCATGATAAGCGCTGCCCATCTGGAGTCGGGTTGTGGCTCGATAACAACAAGGTCTGGGAAAAGCTCGCGGTAATCAGCACGGCGGCACAACCCCACCAAATCAAGGACGTCGGCAACAGTCTGCGGAATCTCAATCCTAAGGTGCAGCTGCTCAGTCTGATACTCAGGTGCGAAAAGGCAGAAAACGACATCAATCAACAAGGGCGGGTCGTCTTCATCGGCATGCCCTTCCGCGTCCGTATGTGGTCCGACAGTGTCAAGGAGTGGAGGGGGATCCATTGGCCAAGGCGCCCCGAGCTGAAGCGCCGCGCGTTGTGCCCTTTGCAGAGCAGCCTGGGCACTTTGTGACAAACTGAACAGCTCCCTTAACGTCCGAAAATCGGTTGTCGAACCACTGAACCAGCGCAGTAGAAGAAAAGGCTCGTCAAAGAGGTCGACAATAGAGAGAAAGGCTGGGCTGCGAGCCCCGTAACCCCACTGCGGGAGGACAGGGGTGAGGACTGGAGCGCCAACAGGATTGGCATGTTCTAGTGTTTCCAGTCTCCACGTGACTTCTCCACCGAGTGCGGCAGCATCCTCCTGCGGAGGGAGGAGGCCAGGAAGGGCAAAAGCAGCATCCGAGCCACGATGGTTGCTGGGGCTGTGTCGAGGGGAGCGACTGCGGTCGGCACCAGAAGCGGCGGCAGAAGCATCATCAGCCTGATTGCCAGAGTCAGGTGTGCGATCTCCTGTTTCCCCGGTACCGCCATGTCTGGTGGGCAATGTGTGCGAGTCAGGCGGTGGCTCCCCCGAGCTGGAGCCACGCTCAGATCCTTCAACATATTCAATGACAAGCACGTGCCCCTGATGGACAAGGAGAGTCGGACTGCCATCGCGCACCTCGACCTCAGCACCTTTGATGACAACGACATATCCTGGGGGACAATCCCCATAATATGCGTCAGCAAGGTCCTGGACATTGACAAACCGGCTCGGAACAAGCTTCCAAACAATGCCTCGTAAAATGCGGCGCTGGTCCAAAACCAGCACAAGCCGGGTTTCAGGCAGTCGAGCAGGAGGAAAAGGCACGCGTGTCAAGGATTCGGTGGCGATGAGCACACGAGATGCCCAGACGCCAAACCCGCAGAAGTCCACTATGCGTGGGGACGAAGCCCGTATGCTGAGATTGTGCAGTTGCGCACCAAGCATCTGGGCTACGTCTTCCCTAAAGAAACCTCTACGATCGGAGGACACGGGAAATAGGACAGGCCAGGCATCCGAAAGGATCCAAAAGTGGCTATCCATGTGTACCCTCGGACCGGGCAGCTCTGAGGTCCAGTCCCAGCCATCCCTGGTCAAGAGCCGGGTAGACAAATCGAAGCAAGCAGGCACGCCCTCCGACCAGGGCGTAATGCTGACCGTCATCCCAGGCAAAAGTGTGATGCGTTGGTCAAAGCCAAGCGGCCGAAGAAGGCCGTGCACGTAAACTCTTGCTTGTTCAGAAGCAGGGAAACCGGCCGCAAGCAGAAGCGACTCCCTACTGAGTTGCCTGTGGACCACCTTGGCAAAGACTCCTTGGTTGCACCTGCGGCAATCAAAAAGAATTGTCACAGACTCCACCTGCCAAGAAGGTGCTGCAACAAGCACTGCGAATTCCTGCATAGGCTGAGGCGCGGCAGGGAACAGGTCAGAGAAGCTATAGGCTTGTTCCCGGACCCGACTGACCTTGACAAGAGAAAGAAAATGGTCAATTGCGGTAGGAGTCTCAACATCAACGTCGACAATCTCGGGCACAAAGTCAGGCACATAGATCAGTGTCTGAATGTGGAGCGGGCCAACTGCAGCCTCAGTACGGCTCCGAGCCGCCCCTTCTGCGTTGGAGGCATGGGCTGGAGTAAGGGTCGGAGAGGTGCTCTCTGCGTCCGACAAGCCGAAATCATGCGGCTGCGCAGCGACAATGCTGTCCGTTTCAACCGCAGAAGTGTTAGCCTGCGCTGGGCTGGTGTCCATGTTGGCGGGCAAAGGATCAGCATAAGCCACATTCCAGCTATGACCCGCCGGCAACGACACATCGAAGAGGCCATCAGCCGGGCTGAGGGGGGGAAGTATGCCCCAGTTGTCATCTGAGCTTGCAGCAGGCGGTCCTGGCAAACCGCCGTTGGGACGTTCATTGCCGTCGCCTTCTCGGTCAAACTCGGGAAGGGCAGGCCGACTCTGTTCGGACGACTCGGACGATGGGGGAGCATCAGAGGATGGAGAGGCAGGCTTCTCCTCTGCAAACAACACCAGCGTGGTGTGTCCATCGACCGTAATGTCATCACCTTGTCTGCTGCCACCGAAGACACCGACTTGTCGCGCAGCGGGCATCGAAAGCCCAAGTATGGCGATGACTGTGGGCAAATGCACAACAAAGTGGTGCAGAAGTAGGAAATGCGGTTTGCATCCCAAGGGCCTTGGATCAAGCAACACAAAAACGTCTCTGGCCCGCTCGCGAGTGACCCCTGTCTCGATCGGAGAAGGCACCTCAGACACGGTCACAACGGAAGAACAAAGATTCCCCTGAACATCGAGATCACGGACCGGAAAGGTGCACATGAGCGTGTTGTAAGGGTCCACACGGAGGTATGCCGAGATATGCTCAACCACATTACTGCCATAGTGATCGTGATGGGCAATGCAGTACCTCCGATTCCGAAAGAGAACGCAGGTTGCCTCGTGGTACTCGAGTTTGGGCATGTGTCGAATGGGGCCCCATTCCCGATCAGGAGCAAAAAGTCCTTCAGCGCTGTGCTTGGGGAGTCGATTACGATCGTTGTGCAGAACAGTAATAACGTCTCCGTCAGCAAGGGTGACCCAAGCATTGTGTGGCCAGGGGTTGCTCCGACGTCCTATATAGACTATCAGGGGGTGGTCGCTGTGCCAGGTCATAGGGGTAATGTAATTGATGAGGTCGGCATACGACATGTCCCTGGGCATGACCGATGCAAAGTAATGTCCCCCGACTCGAGTGAGGTCCAAGACCACAGCCGTTTGCCCAAACGGACCGGTAAACTTGATCGCACTGGAAAACCTAAGGAAAGACCCGTAATCAGCAAAACGCTGAGGTGCCAGCGGGACTATCCTATCAAGGAAACCAGGCTGAGGGTTAGGGGCCTCGGCGGTAATGGCCTCGATCGTAGAGTGGAGGGTGCGTTCGGCCGGTGATACGGCTAAAGCGATCGCCTGATAGTGAGGTGTATACACGTAAACCCCAAGTCGTGGGGAGACCTCCTGCTCGATACACTCAATATTTGGCATCTCGCCTTGACCAGGCTGCAAGAGCACAACCCTGTGAAAGGCCGGAGGGACCGTATGAGTAGGATCCTGAGGGCAGTGGCCAGCAAACGTCGTAAGCTCATCAGGCGGGATCAGATGTGGCACTCGCTGACTATGAGACAAGCCAGGCGGCTCTCCAGGGTGTGGAATCCTAGCCATTGCCTGTGCACCTGGAAGGGAAAGAGCCCAAACCGACAGCGGCACAATGCCCTGAATCGGCATCGGTAGAGCCAGGGCTCCGAGAAGCCAAGCAGCAACTCCACGGCCGGGGCGAGCAGAACGACTGTTGCGGCGACAGCGGTCTGTCCTGCCCTTGCGGTCTTTCCAAGAAGTCCAGCACAAGACAGCTTGATGCGGGCAAGCAAACCCCATGGCGAGAGCAGCCGCAGACAAGAACCGTCCAAAAGAGGTCCGCATCCTGCCGCAAGGCGGGGCACATGCCTTGGCCAAGATTATCGTCAACACCAGTAAAAGGGAAAGAGAGCAGCTTCTGCACCACACATCAAGAACCTGACCGGCAGCAGCAAGGTGGCACAGGAAAAAGTCTTCAACCATCCCTGGGCGCTTATAAACTGAGGAAGCCCCATGTTGGGAGCCCAGCCCGGCCTGCGGCAAACCTCTATCCTGACCCCTAGCCTTCGTCCCAGAGCCACCGATACGAATGTTTGGCGCATCAGGGTCAGAATATACAAAAGAGGCTGCTGTTGAGATGGGAAACGCAGGAGCATGCTCAACTCGCTTTACGGGTGCGAGGGCCTGGTGGGTAAAGCAAGACTTGCGGCCGTTACGCAGCAGGAAAGGCGGGCACCCCAGAGCAACCGATGTGCCTCTTTTGCGCTCTTTCTCTGCTAGTGAAGCGCTGCAAACACGAGCAGCGTACAAAGGAAAATCCATGCCAGTCAGCCAAGCCGGGCGACCCCTAAGACAGATAGGGTAGGTCCCGGAAGACGGAAGTAGCCATGAGTGCAAAATCCAGACCCCAAGAAAACCAAACACGCCGGGTGGTTGAAGAGGCGAGGGGCCGTCCCATAGCTGGCAAGACAAACCAGCCTGGGGCTTCCGCGAGGACGACAAGTGGGAGCTGCCGCAGAGAACAAGGCAAACCCAGCGTTGTTTCTGACAGCAGCACCACCAGGAGCGAGGATGGAAGCAAAACTTTTGTACAAATCGAAGCAAAAACTGTACAAAACATCCACCAACTCCGCTCAGTACGTGGTGCCCCCTGGGAGCATAATCAAAACCACCTCCCTCGCCTTCCAGCCCGCAGCCGAATTCAAGCATCAAAAGATGCAGAAAGCGACTGCCACCTTCTGGGAGAGGGTATGGCATGATCCTGCTGGCGGAGACACCGTGCAGAAATCTTACCCCATGCGGTCCAGAGAAGCGCCTCGTTTGGGAGGAGGGTCGTCCGCCTCCGAATCGTCGTCCGCAAGGAGAGAGTACTGATCCTGCTGGGCCACCAAAGGGGGAGGCTCTTCCGGGGGAAGCTCGGATCCCGGTGGGTGATTCTGAGGCACTTCCGCACTTTCCAGAGGTACACCGAAGGGCTGAAGGGCTCGTCGTTTGGCAGCTACACGATCCGAAAAGGATGCCTGTGTCTGAGTATGCACTGGCTGAATCTGAGCGCCTTTGACCGGATGCCTCGGAGCGCGCACTCGCTGGGGAGGCTTGCCGGCTTGGGGGCTCGCAAGTGTATCCTTTCGAGAGGAAGGCGAAGGAACATATGGGGGTGCGGGAGCCGCAGTAGAGGCAGTCGGTATACCTGTCGCATGGGGAGGCTCGGTGGGAGCTACTTGTGCCGGAGGCAGCCCAGGGGGGGCCATGACTGGCATCTGTGACTCCATCGCCTGCTGCACACCCGGCATTGCCTCCAAAGGCAGGTTCATCAAAGTAGCAGCGAGGAGCTTCGCCGCCGCATCTCTGGTCATGAGGCCAGCAGGTCCCGAGGGGCCTGCAGAGCGGGCTGCCTGCAACGCATCCTGGAGAAAGCCGGCGGAACCTGTGTCTTCGGGCGCCGCAAGCAGGGCTTCCCATGCAGTATTCGCCTCTTCCATGTCGGCCTCCGGAGGGGGAAGTCCGTGCGCCACAAGCTGCTTGACATTCGCTGAGGCCTCCAGGCCAGCCTCCGTAGTGGAATCCACATCTGACTGAATTCGCTCCAAGTCTTGTTGGTAGCGCTGATATTCCGCCAGGAACTTCGCCTTGGAGTCCTTCGCAAAGGCCTCCCATTGGGAGGCACGACGGGTACGTTCGTCCTGCAGTTTTCGCAAGCGACCGTCTGCCTTCTTCGCGACGGTGAGGGCCTTCTGCACGGCACGATGGAGGTCGGCATTGTCCAGGCCACTCGAGGGTGGGGCCGCCTCTGCTTTGGGCTGAATAATCTTCATCTGATCGTACCTCGCACCAGCCTGGGCCCGGGCTTTGGGAGATACCTGCTTCGCTCCCGGCCAATACTGCCAGCGTCGCTGCTCCGAGGAGGACCAATCGTCCCATTCCGCCCATTCTTGAGCAGACCATTTCTTCCGACCTCCCATGCGGCTCTTGTGAGGGGGTCTTGGAAAACTGTGGTGCGCGGCCAAAAGAGCTTGATCGCGACGAGGAGGCCTCTTGCCGAGGCTCCGAGCAGAGCGGACGCGGAGGCGGGCCTTATGGCGCTGCCGCCTTTGTTGTCTGTGCCAGCAAGGTGAGCCTTTAGGCACTGTCGTTGCGTCTTGCAACTGGGGCTCCCGGCTATCTGCAGCTCGCTACAGTTGATCCGAAACCCTAAGGTAGGGGCCTTAATAATTAGAATTGTGTTTTGGGGCCCATTATACCATAGTCAAGATTAAAATAAGGAACAACCAAAGTAGTATAGGTAATTATCGAATCTAGGCCCCTATATTGGCCGTTTTTCAAGCTTTGGGGTCTCTTGGGCTGAGATATCCAGGACGCATGTGGCAGAAGTGAAGGTGGCATTATCACAGACTCTCCTTCCGAAGTACAGATGATTTAAGATGTTTAGAATAGAGCTTTTTTGGCACAGGCCTATTTGTGATATAATGGAACCCGTAAAGGGATAGACATTTGGGGGTGAATTTTTTCAATTAATATCGTCCTACCCTAAACCCTAAACCCTAAACCCTAAACCCTAAACCCTAAACCCTAAACCCTAAACTCTAAACCCTAAACCCTAAACCCTAAACCCCGGCAGCAACAGCTTCAAAATCGAAGACCTTCCGCCCTCAGCTGCGGTCGCATCCGGAGCCAAAGGCTAAACCCCAAAGCCTACCTGTAGCCGAACAGATCTACCTTTTCAGGGCTCCTTATTGTGGAATCTATATCTATATAACCCTACACCCTAAACCCTAAACCCTAAACCCTATAAACCCGAAACCCTAAACCGCCAGCGACGACGGTCTACGCTCGAAACGCGATCCAGCTGGGCTCCTCTCTTAGCCAAGCCCATGTGACAATATCCAGGAGTTTCAGGGTTTAGAGCTTAGGGTTTAGGGTTTAGGGTTTAGGAGTTTAGGGTTTAGGTGTTTAGGGTTAAGGGTTTTGGGTGAAAGGTTTGGGGTTTGGGGTTATTACCACGTTCAGAAAGCATATCGTTTGCTCCATGCCAGCATCCTCGCCCGAAGCCCCGGCTACAATTCGACCTAAACTTTGAATTGCACAAAATCTCTGTGGCAGCAAGCCCCAAACCCACAACCCCATGCCCCAAAATCTTTCTATACCCTAAACCCTAAAGCCCCAAGCCTAAACCCACGTCCATATGGCCCTCAACCCGAACCCTTAACCCGAAAACACTAAGCCCTGAATCGAGTTTGGGGTCAAGGATCCGTAACTAAACCCTAAACCCCAAACCCCACAGCTCAGGCCCTAAACCCCCAACCCTAAAACCTGGGTATAGGGTTTAGGGTCCCGCCCCAAATCCCAAAGCTCAAGCCCTGAACCCCCAAACCTAAAACCCCATACCTTGTATGGTGAAGATGTCGCGGACAACTCGCTCTCCACAGGAAGGTAGAGAGCCTGCAGCTCTGGACCAGTCAGTTTGGGGATTCGGGTTTAGTTTAGGGCCTAAAGGTTTAAGTTTCGGGAGCTTTAATCTTTCTTTCAGGGTTGCTTCAGATGTCGACTCCTGTTGTCTTGAAGGTTGCGTTAAGGGTAATGTAGGGGCCTTAGTTATTAGAATGGGGCTTCTTTATCATGATTCTAGTACAATACACCCCCAAACCCATATATTAAGTACTGTAGATTGTCAGGCGCAGGGATTCAAGATGATTGAGGGAGTTGGCGCAGGGGTTTAGGGTTTGTTCGTTTGGGGTTTCGGGTGACCCTACGGCTCAACACACGCGGAAGATAATCAGGAAACCATAACGTGCAAAAAGGACAACGGCTGAATACGTGCCTAAGAGCTGTGCAGCACGTATATACACCAGCTGATGAGGCCTGGAGCTTAAAGGGTAGAGGATAAATCCTGCAACCTGTAAACTCCTTTATCACCATCCTACAAGCTCGTTTGTGTTCTAGAACAGACCCGATGCTTCCGACCATAAGAACTAAACTCCGAAAGGCGTGATGACCGCAAACCCTAAACCCTAAACCCTAAACCCTAAACCCTAAACCCTAAACCCTAAACCCTACACACTTCCTCAACTCGGAATTGTCGGTGTTCCACAGATTTTGCAAGGTGCCCAGCCATCTCCAGGATGCCTCATATACCCTTGAAGATCCCTTATAGGAACCCGTTTAGGAGCACTTTTGGTTTAGGGTTTAGGGTTTAGGGTTTGGGGGTTTAGGGGTTTAGGGGTTTAGGGGTTTAGGGGTTTGGGGGTTTAGGGCCGTTTAGGAGCACTTTTAGGGACCCTTGCGCACCCGAAGGATCCCCCGATACCCAACTCCTGGGGCCCCGTACCGACATGTCCAGTGCTCCGATCATGGCGAGCAGCTCAAGGGTCTGTGGGTGTAGGGTTTAGGGTTTAGGGTTTAGGGTTTAGGGTTTAGGGTTTAGGGGGGTTCATGGGTTTTTCGCAGGGTTTCTTAATGCTTTGAGGGCTTCTTCGGGTTTCTACAGGGCCCAATAAGGATTTTGAATCATAGGGATTGTTTTAGGTGGGTAGGGGGGAGGGGGGTAGGGGGCCTCAGTACCAGTAATAAGGACGTAATAAAGCCTATTTAAGGAAGTATAACCCCCTACCCCCCCCCCCCTAAGAGTCCCTATGATTGAAGGGTTTCACAAAATGGTTCTAGACGTTTTCCCAAAGGGTTTGTTCGGGTTCAAAGAGTTGTTTGAAGGGTTTCTTAAGAGGTGCCTGGTGCTTGGCGGGGTGCAGCTCCTGAACTAAGCATAAACCGTCAAACCCTAAACCCTAAACTCGGGCTTAGGGTCTAGAGCCTTTGACTTCATCGCATGATGTGGAGTGGCATGACGGTGCCAGCTGGAAATTTTCGTGCGAGTCTAACCGCGGCTGACGCTGCGAGCTCGAAAACAACCCTTCCCTCGAGAGGCGAAAAAGGGCTCCCCGGAAATCCTGACGGAATTCGTCCGAGGACGTGGCCGCTGGGAACATTTTCGTGGCATAACTTCAAAAGTGCACGCCTCTTCTCAGATTTAGGCTTAAGAACGGTGGACCGTGCTGGAGGTTTGAGTGTCTTCTAAACCCTAAACCCTAAACCCTAAACCCGCAAGTGCCACTGTGGTTTAGGGTTTAGGGTTTAGAGGGTTTAGGGTTTAGGGTTTAGGTTTTAGGGTTTAGGGTCTCGAAAGACCGCATCCGCACACTAGAAACCACACATACCTAGCATTACTTGGAGGTTCATGGGTAGTTATAAGTAGGTTTTAGGGTCTAGGGTTTAGAGTTTAAGGAGTTTAGGGTTTAGGGTTTAGGGTTTAGGGTCTACTTGGAGGTTCATGGGTTAGTTATAGGTGAGGTTATATGTAGGGTAACTATAGTTATAACCTATATTAGGAGACTTATAACTCCACTTATAACTACCCATAATAAGGAACCTCCAGAATACTATTGGTAATTATTTAGGCCCCTACATTAGGGTTTAGGGTTTGGGGTTTGGGATTTAGGGTTTGGGGTTCGGGGGTTTAGGGTTTAGGGTTTGGGAAACCCTGTGTCCAAAAAAACCTGGAATCCTGAACTCCCTGACTCGAAGAAGTACAACAACTTCTTACACAGGGCTTTGGGGTTTAGGGTTTAGGGTAAAACAACAACCTCATGAAACCCTAAACCCCAAACCATCAACCCTGCACCCGAAGCCACCTAAACCCTAAGCCCTAAATTCTAGACCCTAAACCCTCCAACCTCAGAGACTTGAAAGCCACAACCAGTGATCCCTCCCAGGAGTGCCTGGAATCCACCCCGCCCCCCATCCACAAACCTGAGCCCCGAACACCGACTCCCAGAGATTCGAAAGCCCTAAACCCTAAACCCCAAACTCGTTAAACCCGAAGCTAGTACACCCCGGTTAGGATTTGGTTTGAGTTTAGGGCCGTTTAGGGTTTACGGCTTAGGGCTAGACCCTAAACTCTAAACCCTCAACCCAAAGACCCCAAACCCTGGTCCCGGCGTTGGCATCGTTCGCAATGGATGGGGCTGAACCATCACCTGGGATCCAACGTCGGGTTTCGGGGCTTAGGGCCAAAACCCACTTTTTTGGTAGGTTCTTATGATGAACCCTAATATGGGATTTATAGGGACCCTACAAAAAAGGCAGGTTTCTGGTGGGTTTCGGTAGGTCTTACTTAAAGGACTTACGCTTTCCGGCTAAATAAGTTGAAAACGGCTTTGGTGTTCACGATAGTTCAATTTCAGTACAATGAGAAAAGGATTGTCGCGTTTAGGGCGTGTTGGGTTAGGGCCGGGTTGTTCTAGTGATTGGGTTCTACTTTGCATCATAGAAGACCAAAACCCCCAAAGGGAATCTTGCCAACATAGGCCAAATTCGTTGGGCTCTATATCGTCGATCCTCCCAACCTATCTCTAGAACATCCCCAGACCGAAATATTCAACCCATCATTACCATCAAAAATCTAAACCTTAAACCCACAACCCATAAAGCTCACAGACCTCAAACTGCTCATACCCTGAGCCTTGAAACTCCAGAGTGAACACCCTAAACGCCTTGCAGCCCTATATACACTCGACAAGCCCCAAACCCCATGAGCCCTAAACTCCAAAGCCTTAGGGGTTTAGGGCTAGGGGTTAGGGGTTTAGGGTTTAGGGGTTTTAGGGTTTAGGGTTTGGGGGCTTGGGGTTTAGCGGCTTGATCCCAGAAGTGCTGCGCTTTGGGCTTGCTAGGCTGTTCAGCATTCTGTTGGAGACAGTCTGGCATTATCTTCGGTTAGATTTATTCTAACAGGAGCCTGGAAACAAAAAGCAAACAACATATACCTCTGAACTTCCTAGCTCAATACAGGGGGCCTTGACAGTTGCAACAGGGTCTTGAAGCTGTAGCAAAAACGGGGCCATAAACGAAACGCTCGCTATGTTATGATACTGAAGGATCAAGCGTAATTACCCATGGCACTAACATACTTATATACCCGTCTTTGAACCCTACTACTATGTCCGGTGAACTTAAAAGAAAGACTTATACAGGATTATCACCTTCCAGCAGGTTCAAGCACCGTGGCAAAAACGTATGAGCACACTACAAAGCTCTAGAATCAACCAACACAAGCCTGAAGCAAACAAGGAACTCCCTACAAACCTCGCACCCCGAACCCTAGAACCATTAACAACCACTAGAAAACGTCGTAAAAGCAAAACGCTACAAAACCCTGTGAATCCCAGAAGAAGCCATAACAACCATACGACACCAAACCTCAAAGCCCTAAGAACCCTACAAGCCTGTAAACCTAGAAAGCTGCGACCGTTAAACCCTAAATCCTGAAAACCGAGAAAGCTGGGACCCTAAACCCCAAGCCCTGAAAACCTAGACCCTAAATTTCCCTAAACCCTAAACCCTAGACCTTGCCGATCAAATGACGGGGCCTTGAGAGTTGGAAGCTTGTGTCTGGGAATATTATAGCATTGCTATAGTGAGGAACGCTCAGGAATAATACTGGCACCTGATTGCAATCCTAAACTCCTAAACCCTAACCCTAAACCTCTAAAACCTTACACCCTAAACCCTAAAACCCTTAAACCCTAAACCCCAAACCCCGAAAACAAAAACAAACACCCCAAAATCATACGCAAACCCTAAGCAAACCTAATGTAGGGGCCTGAATAATTCTAAATTATAATAATAAGGAACCCCCAAAATAATATAGTATAACCCTAAACCCTAAACCCTAAACCCTAAACCCTCAACCCATTAAGGCCCCCTATACTAAATGCCTGGGGCCCTGGCCGGCCAGCGAGGCCTCTGCGTTGTCGATCTGCTGCAAGATCGGATCCAGGGCCTCATTTAGGGTTTATAGGGCTTAGGGTTTGTAGGGTTTAGGCTTTAGGGTTTAGGGTTTAGGGTTTAGGGTTCAGGCTTTAGGGTTTAGGGTTTAGGGTCTAGGGTTTAGAGTTTAGGGTTCTGGCTTTAGGGTGTAGGGTTTAGGGTCTAGGGTTTAGAGTTTAGGGTTCAGGCTTTAGGGTTTAGGGTTTAGGGTTTAGGGTCTAGGGTTTATAGGGTTCATTTAGGGTTTATAGGGTTTAGGCTTTCGGGTTTAGGGTTTATAGGGTTTAGGGTTTAGGGTGTAGGGTTTAGGGTTTAGAGTTTGGGGTGTAGGGTTTAGAGCTTAGGGCTTAGGGTTTAGAGT
>CAJNDV010036733.1:435-18173 GCA_905221635.1 Symbiodinium sp. CCMP2456 | reverse complement strand
CCCCCCCCCCCCCCCCGCCCAGCCCAATTCCACTTATTAAGGTCGCCACAATACCGGGTTGCAATCTCTACGGTACGAGGCTTCTGTGATCTGGGGAAATATAGTACTAGCCTAGAATCTAGAACGAGATTTACCTCACTTGGGCTCATGTAGACCCCTCGAAAACTCACGCCCTAAACCCTAAACCCTAACAAGCTTCAGTATCCTCATGACCATCCACAACATCATCTGAGCTGGGCGGCTCCGGCTCGCGCGTATGCTTATCATAATTGTCATTGCTGTTTTCTCGTTAGCACACTCCCGGGGAGTATGAGAAAATTGCGGTTTAGATAGATTTAGGTTGATGGGTTTAGGGTTTAGGGTTTAGGGTTTAGGGTCTAGCCCCCTATAACCTTCCTTTTCAACCCCAGCATCCTGAACCACAAAATTGTGCAACCCTGTAAGACCGCGTATTTCCCAGAAGTCCCTGTAAGGCTTCAAGTATACTCACATAGTACCTACATGGTCGTCTAAATTCTCAAACACGACCTAGCTTGGGCTATACGGAGTCTTGGAGGGTATAAGGACATGTTCCTATGCGTATGTGGACTAAACCCCTAAACCCTAAAACCTAAACCCTAAACCCTAAACCCTAAAACAGTTAAACGATTGTAAAGGCATGGATCTGAGTTTTCCAAACACTACCTATAGTCTCCATTGTGGTTCCTTTTTTGGTTTAACCAATTCTATATTAGGGATTCTATAAGGAACTACAATGGAGCCTATAGTTCCTAAAGTACCCAAATAGGGACTACATTAAGGCCAATGTTCTACTATTTGGGTACATGGACCCTTCGGGTAAAGCAGAAAGTCCTCAAAAGAACCCCCGAACCTCGCCAGCTCGACGGCGTTGTCCGCCCTTCGCGCTGGCCAGGCCAGGTCCAACCGCAGATGTAGTAAAAGGGGTTCAATATAGAAGCCTAAATATTGCCTAATTGTCCATGTGCCCAATTAGTAGAACATTGGCCTTAATGTAGTCCCTATATGGGTACTTTAGGGCCAATGTTCTACTATTTGGGTACATGGACCCTTAGGGATTTACCAATATTACCGTTAGGGTTCCTTATTATCAATACGCGGTACAGGTGCCCAAACCCCATTCTAATTATTCAGGCCCCTGCATTGGGGTATTGGGGCCTTAGACTTTCTGGTTGGGGTTCAGGATGGAGGGTTGCTCGGACTACGGGGTTGGGTTTTGGGTGTAAGACTGCAGCATCCTAAGAACCTTAAGCACTGGACATCCACAGCAATGCCCGGGGGGACTCCAGACAGCCTCACAACCTTAGTATGATGGGCTTATTCGGACCGAAAACTCAACAGATGAGCCATAGGAGCCTAAGCGGAAATTCGAATTGCATGCTGGGACCAGAAACAGTAGCCCTAAACCCTAAACCCTAAACCCTAGGCCCTCGAGCCCTAAACCCTAAGCAGGACAGCTCCCCCGTTCCCTTAGGGTAAAATGGCTCAAAGGGTACTGGGTACTGTTGTTTGGGATACTGCCCTGAATCAGAATAGTAAGTCCTAATGTAGCAACCCTACATTCTACTATACCTTGAACTACCATAACCTACTTTTTTGTAGGTCCTTATTATAAACCCCAATATAGAATTTATAGGGACCCTACAAAAAAGTAGGTTTCGGTAGTTTTAGGTATTGGTACTTGGACCCTGTAGTACCGCTAAGCCCGAGACTCAGATCAAGCCTGAGACCCGCCGGGCTCTCCGAGCTTTAGGGTTTAGGGTTTAGGGTTTAGGGGTTTAGGGGTTTAGGGTTTAGGGTTTTTTGGGGTTTAGGGTTTAGGGTTTAGGGATTTAGGGTTCTTAGTAGCTGAATGAGTAGACTAAACTTTTTGGGATGGTCCTGTACGGGCTCCTTTAATATAAGATTCCTTCAAGAAGGGATCCTTCAAACGATTCTTTGTGGTCCCCCAAAGGGTACTATAGGATATTTTATAGGGTTCTAGAATAGGACTCCCCCTTCAAGTGTACCTTTGGGTTCTATAATGGGGTCCCCAACACAACCCCAAATTCCAAACCCTAAACCCTTAAACTCCGAAACCCCTAAATAAACTTTAAATAGCCCGAAACCCTAAATCCCAAACCTTAAAACAACAAAACAAACCCTACGCTCTAAACTGCTGCTCTAAACCCTAAACCCTAAACTCTAAACTCTAAACTCTAAACTGCTGCTGAAGGCCCAACAGGCTGAAGAGCGCAGAACCCAGATGATCGGTTGAGGGTTTAGGGGGTTTAGGGTTTAGGGTTTAGGGTTTAGGGTTTAGGGTTTAGGGTTTAGGGTTTAGGGTTTAGGGTTGAGGGTTGAGGGTTTATGGGGTTTAGGGGCTTAGGATTTCGGGTAGAGGGTTTAGGGTTTAGGAATTAGGGCCTTAGGATTTAGGGTTGAGGGTTTAGGGTTTAGGAAGTAGGGTTTGGGGTATAGGATTTTAGAACTTAGGGCTTTAGGGTTTAGGATTTAGAGTTGAGGGTCTAGGGTTTAGGAATTAGGGTTTTGGGGTTTAGGATTTAGGGTTTAGAGCCTTCGGATTTAGGATTTAAGAGTTGAGGGTTTAAGGTTTCGGGTTTAGGATTAGAGTTTAGGGTTTAGGGTTTACGGTTTTGTAACATTGAGTTTAGGGCCAGTTCAGGATTTATGATATGAGGGTCAGTCGTGGTTTATCATGGCCACACATGGCTTTCTGTCCGAGTTTTATTGTTAGACTTTATACTGCTTACATATGCTGTATCATATACTTCTTAAACAAGTTTGCTGCATTATTGGCTCTGTGTTCGATGTTTGTGATCAATAAGGACAAAACCCGGAAGCGACAAGAAACAAGTTCTTATGTTTTTCGGCTTCTTTCAATAATTGGCGCATATGCGTGGTTTGCGGAGGGTTGGCTTGGGTACGAAAGCGCCTTCAGGGGAAGAACAAGGCTTTGGTTCAGGGGTTTGGGTCTAGGGTCTGGGGGTTCAGGGCGCAGGGTCTGTATAATCTGGACCAGGACCAGGGCCAAACTCACAGAGACGATTGTCTCTGAGACCCACCCAGAGCCTCAAAACCCCTTAATTAAGCAATATACCTTAAATCTTATCAGGGATCCTATTATAATTTAAGGTATATTCCTTAATTAAGGGGTTTGGGGAGTCTCTAGGTACTTTAGGTTCATCTCTGCCGCCGATGAAAATGGATGCCTTGGGGTTGAGTTTTGGGTCTCTCGGCAACTTCGTTTGCCTGGCACGGGCAGGCACCAGTTTTCTGCCAAATCGATGACTTCAGCGTCACAAGCTGGTCTCCAAGGCATCTCTCTGTGAGATATGCCAGCCACGGTATCCATGTGCTGTTTGTTGTCTGTCACCTGCCCACCACAACTGGCCCGAGCCGTGGAGTGTTGTGGGCAGACAGGCTCCTGCAGCAGGCCCGAGGCGACCCGGTTGTCATACCAGGGCTCCTTTAAGGGTTCCTTTAAAGGGTTCTGTAAGGGTACCCTAAACCCTAAACACTAAACCCTAAACCCTAAACCCTAATCCAAGGGTTTAGGGTTTAGGGTTTAGGGTTTAGGGGATTTGTCGCTCCTTGGGAGCCACACATTGGCACGCTTTGCTGGGAAGCTGGTCCCCTGACCTGGCTACTGTAGAAGCCTAAGTAATTACCAATATTATTCCTTAGGGTTCCTTATTATATTTATAGTGTGATACTATAAAGGATCCCAAGACCCTATTCAACCCTATTCTAATTATTAATGGCTCCTACATTACATCGGGTTTGCTAAGACAGCTAGTTTCGCTTCTGACGTCACCCTAGCCCCTTCGCCCTTCGATTGCAAGCTGAAGAGCTCGTGAAGCTCTGAAAATGTTCTCTAGCCTATTCAGCATGGAAGTACTTCAATTGGGGGCTTTAAGCAAACACAGCGACGCCAGCCATAACCCTAGAAACTAAGCCCAGCGATCCTTAAAGTAAACCCTTATAAACCCTAAACCTTAAACTTAAGTAGACACTCAACCCTATAAACCTTGAACCTAGCCGCAGGCTGAGGCTGGAGCAAGCAAGACCTTGAGGGTTTCAGGGTTCAGGGTTTAGGCTTCAGGGGTTTAGGGTTAGAGTTTAGGAGTTTAGGGGTTGCAATAGCGTCCGATCCCTACCTGGACCCTAGAATTCCTACTTGTTTCGGGTTCCTCAATACGATTTCCTCATGCAGTGTCATGAAAAAGAGAGGTTTCTGCGGTTAAGGTAAACGCTAAGCCACGAAAGCATCATACAGTTTAACGTCTAATCCCTGAGACCCCACATCCACCACGCCATGCACTTACCGCCGAAGCCGTAGCTCGAAACCCTAACCTTAAGGGTCCATGAACTCAAAGCATATACGTTGGCCCTACAGTGCCTTTTTTTCGGGGCTACGTTAAATCCAAAGTATATACGATTTGGGTACACGGACCCTTATGGCAAGCCAAGACAGCCGGCCATGCTTCAAGCTTTAATCCCAAGGCGCCCCGCTCTAGGGTTCAGGGTATAGGTATAGGGTTTAGGGTTTGGGGTATAACGGGTATAAGGTTTCTGCCTGGAACCACCAGAAACTACCTTTTTTTTGCGCCCTACTTACTTCAGATTCTGAAACTGAAACGCTGACCTCTTGACAGCGGATTCACTCAGGTGCCTCGCGAAAGTGTTGAAGCAGGAGGTGGCACAGCACGAACCTAAACCCTAAAACCTAAACCCTAAACCCTAAACCCTAAACGCCTAAACCTTAAAAGCCCAACCCTATGACTCGAATCCCATTCCTCACAACCTTAAGCCCGAACAGGCGAAGCTTAGTTTATGGTTGAGCTGCGCGGGATCTTTGATTTTCCCAGTTTGTGTATGCATGTGTGTGTGCGTGTGTACGTATGTGTTTATTTGTTTATGCAGCATATATATATATATATGTATGTCAATGCATGAATGTATGTACGTATGCAAGCACGTATTACATATGTATGCATGTATGTATGCATGTATGTATGTATGTATATGTGTATGCATGTACGTATGTACGTATGTATGTATGCATGCATGCATGCATGCATGCATGCATGCATGCATGTGTGTACGTATGTATGTCTGTATGTATGCATGTCTGTATGTATGATGCCTGTCTGTATGTATGCATGCATGCATGCATGCATGCATGTATGTATGTGTGTATGTGAGTGCGTATGTATGTGTGTATCTGTGTATGTATGTGCATATGTATGTGCGTATGTACGAATGAAAGAATGAATGAATGACTGAATGAATGGATGAATGTATGTATGTATGTATGTATGTATGTATGTATGTATGTATGTATGCATGTATGTATGTGTGTATGTATGTATGTATGTATGTATGTTTGTTTGTTTGTTTGTATGCATGCATGCATGAATACATGTATGCATGTGACGAAAGATTCAAACGATCAAGCCCCACAATACCTCAGAACGGTTTACAGATGCCTATGAAACCCCAAAGCCTTCCAGACCTAGGCCCTAAACCCTGATACCCTGAAGTCCTAAACCCCAGACCCTGAAACCCTAAAGCATAAAACCTGCAACCCTAAACCTTGAAACTCTAAACCCTGAAACCCGAATCCCTGAAACCCTAAACCATAAACCCTAAACCCTGAAACCATAAGCCCTACAACCCAAAACCCTGACCCCTAAACCCTACACCGTAAAGCTCCAAGCCGAGAGGACATGGCACTGCCAGCCTGGGAGTTGAACATGGCCAGCGCGGCCCGCGTGAGTGCCCTTGAGGAGCAGAGGGTAGGAGGTTAAAGTAGGGTGTTGAGGGTTTGGGGTTTAGGGTTTAGGGGTTTAGGGAATTAGGGTTCAGGGTTTTAGAGTGCCCTTGAGGAGCAGAGGGTAGGAGGTTAAAACTCAGGGTTTAGGGTTCCTTGCTTTAGGGTTTAGGGGTTTAGGTTTAGGGTTCCTTGCTTCAGGGCTTTAGGGGTTCAGGGTTTAGGGTTCCTTGCTTCAAGGCTTTAGGGTTTATAAGGGCTCAGGGTTTAGGGTTCCTTGCTTCAGGGCTTTGGGGTTTAGGGGTTTAGGGTTTAGGGCGTCAGCGTTTTAGGGTTTAGGGGTTTAGGGTTAAAGTTCAGGGTTGAGGTTGCGTTGCTGTTGGCTCTGTTGTTTGCCAGGAGACTCAGCATCAGTGGTTAGGATGCTGTGCTCTGTCAGTGTGTTAAGGGAGCACAGGAACGCCTCTGTGTGTTTGTTGTTGTTTGTTGTTTGGGGGGGGACGGTTTAGAACTTGGGTCGGGTTGAAGGTTGGAGGGGGTCAGCTATATTACTGGTTAGACTCCTACGCTAACCTATTTTGCGGAAGACCTCTTAGGAAGCAATTAAGGAAACTAAACCCTAAGCCCAAAACCCTAAACTTTAGGGTTTATGGCTTCTTAAGCCCTCTAGTCATGGCGTTTGCTTCCCTGCGCCGAAGCTCTAAACCCGAAAGCCCCAAACCCCCCAAACCCTGCCCTGAACCCCTAAACCCCTATACTCTAAACCCTAAGCCCGAACCTTCTAGTGCCCTTATCAGATCCCTTATAAGGGCCCTTATTGGATCCTTTAAAGGAACCCCTTCAAGGAAGCCCTAAACTCCTGAGCCCTGGAGAAGCCAGAGAACCCACTACCCTTTAATTAAGGAATAGACCTTAAATTATAGGGGCCTTAATATTATGATTTAAGGTATATTCCTTAATGAAGGGGTATTGGGTTGGGTTCTCTGGGAAGGAACTTATGTCTTGGAATCAGCTGCGTGGCGTTCTTCACAGCTCGGATGCAGCCAGCGGTTCAGGGCTCAGTCGATGCCCGCCTAGGGTTTAGGGTTTAGGGAGACTATAGATCTTGCCTATAGTCTCCATTGTAGTTCCATTTTTGGTTAAACTCATTGTATATTAGGATCCTATAAGGGAACCCCGAAAAGGAACTGCGATGGAGACTATAGGTACCTTAGGATTTAGGATTCATTGTTTAGGGTTCCTGTAGGGATAAGGCATAAGGGCTTCCTGGGTAGACCTCCTAGAAAAACTCTTATGGGGGTTTCAGGAAATAGGGGACCCTAATATAGTACCCTAAATAGTAGGGTCCTTATTAGGGTACCCTAATTTTCGGAAACTCCCTTATAGGGTGTCTAGGGAGCCTTTCTCAAGGCTTCATAGGTGTATATCGGGATTGGAATTAGCTTGGGCTTGAAGGGCTAGAGTTGTGGATCTAGAGTTTCAGTTATAGGGTTTAGGGTTTGGGGGTTTAAGGCTTAGGGTTTAGGGTTTAGGGCTCAAGGATTGTGTCGTAGTGTTGTGGTGTTTGGCTATGTTCCTCATTTATTTTTGCTCACTGCTCGGGGCAGATTATATTTGGTGCTGGGGTCGGGCCTGGTCCTTCGAGTCATATCCGGAGCAGTGTCTTATAGCGCTCTGTGTCAAGGTCCATAGGTCCATGTAGACAAGTGTTTTTGGACTGATTGTACTGTCGCCCCTGTAGTCCCTGTATAGGTACTTTGGGGTCATAGTATACACTCTGTGGTTACATGATGTGGTAGTGGACCCTGGGGGAAAGGAGCAGGAGAAGGAGAAGCCTACGTATGACCTGCTTGCCAACTCATAGCCTTCTCGAAGTCGGGCCACATGGCCATGATAAGTAGGGGCCCTATACCCTTGGACTATGAATCCCGATATGGTGTATGAACCTTATACCTTTTTAGGGCTCATTTCGTCCCTTATTAGGACCACACACCCGAGTATCCCTATAGAGCCCATACAACCCTTATAGGAACCCTTCAGGAAGCCATGAAAGGATCCCCGTTTAGGCTTCATGTCCCCTAAACCCTAAACCCTAAACCCTAAAACCTAAACCCTAAACCCTAAGCCCTAAACCCTAAACCCTAAACCCTAAACCCTAAACCATGTCCTCGTTAAGGTGAGAAGGCTCTGCGAGCGGAATTGGGCCTCTGTCTCTTGGAGTCAGAATCTTGGCCTTAGTAGGGTTCAGGGTTCAGGGTTCAGGGTTCAGGGTTCAGGGTTTAGGGTTTAGGGTTTAGGGTTTAGGGTTTAGGGTTTAGGCCTTAGTAGCTGGAAGGGTACACGGGTTTAGGGCTCTGGGTTCAGAGTGGGTAGACTTTACACTTTTTTGGTGCAATCATATTCCCATATATGCCCGATAGGACTGCGCGTCTTCATTTTTTGGAGCTATCAACTCTTCATATCGCTTCTTGTGCAGGCACCTACATATATCCGCACGAGGTGGGTTCCTGGTTTGGTCCCAGGGCTTATTGGGTTTAGCGTACACAGAGACTCGATTCTTGCAAGGTGGAAGATGTCTCATCGCCTTCAGGGCATGGGGCGTGGAGCTTTCGTATCTTAGGGGCTTAAAGGGTTTAGGCTGTGGGGTTCAGGGCTTTAGGGCTCGGAGGGTTCAGTGCGGGATGCAGGGTAGGGTGTACAGTTTATGTTGTGCAGCTGAGGTTTGTCGGTTTGGGGTGTTGGCTTGTGCGGCTGTTTATGCTCAAGGAAATGCCAAGGAAAGGCACTGCAAAGCCCAGCCACCATGGAAATCTGAAGAAAACTAGACCAATTCTCCCTTCTTTTTCTCACGGCATGCTTCTAAACAAGCTCCTTGTTTTTCAGCATGACTCAAGCCTGACTAAAGTCCATCAGGTGAATATTGTAGTACATGCAGGCTTCCTCTAAGGAGCCCGAAATCAATCGTCAAGGCCCCGATACTCGAAGCCCACGAAAGCCTCAGCAACCCCCCCCCACCCCCACGCCCGCCGCCCACCAGCATAGACCCTTTTGAAACAAGGTTCACTCTAAGCGCTCAACCTCTAGACTCCCCAGAAGCTAACGAAATAATTATTTATTCTATTTTGGGGGGTTCCGTCTTAGAATTATAGTATAATTCATTTTAGGCCCCTGTATTAAAGCCTAAACCCTCAACCCTAAACCCTCAACCCTAAACCCTAAACCCTAAACCCTAAACCCTAAACCCTAAACGACCCGTGACACCCAAGGACAAAGCCGCCTTCGCTTCCCTCGACACCCGCCTTCGCGAAGCGGCGGGAGCTGCGGCCGACAATACGCCGCAGGTTCCCGGTTTAGGGTTTAGGGTTTCGGGTTTAGGGTTTATTATAAGGTTCCCGGTTTCCCCTTAGTTCGCCAATAGGAGAACTTCAAACTTTTTGGCCTTATATCCTTGGTCTATCCTAAAAAGTTTGAACTTTTTTGGGCCTGGTTGTTGAAGAAGAGAGTCCCTAAGGGTCCATGTACCCAAATAGTAGAACATTGGCCCTAAAGTACCCATATAGGGACTACATTAAGGCCAATGTTCTACTATTTCGGTACATGGGCCCTTAGGGTTTGGAAGGGCTTATTAAAAACTACCAGCACTGAATATTTTTAAAGTACCTTCATTCGGATTTTATGTGCTTTTTGTGGTGAACCCCACCCAAAAGTGGGTTATGGTGCGTCAAGGGGGGGGGTCAGGGCTCACTGTTAACACCCAAACTCCCATCACTACCCCCTAGGCTCCTCTGAACCATGAACTTAAACCTACTACTACTACTACTACTACTACTACTAGTACTACTGCTGCTACTAGCTCGAGCAAATGCCTCTAATTGTTCCTGAATCAAAGGGGTCGTGAGATCTTTTTGGGAAGCTCCTCCTAAGGCCCTAAGGGTCCATGTACCCAAATAGTGCATACTCTGGCCCCAATTTACCTATATAGGGACTACTTTAAGGCCAAAGTATATGCTATTTGGGTACATGGACCTTCAGGCTTATACAGCCCGCACCTCCAGGGCTTTGGGGTTTGCAGTTTTGGGTTTAGGGTTATGGGGTTGCAACATTCTATGGTTTAGGGTTATAGGGTTTAGGGTTACAACATAGTCGGTGATGTTTTCAGAAGTATATGGAATGATATGAAGCTAGTCAGCATCCTGACATTTCACTAGCAAGTGACAGCTTAAGGTATGTAAACCCCTAAACCCTAAGGTCCAACTTTGATTGTATTGCTAAGTCAACAGGGGAGCGAGGGGTTCCCTAAGTATACCGATATGGGGCCTCAAGGATAATAAGAGTTATAGGAATCCTACATATAGTCTCCATTGCAGTTCCTTGCTTTGGCTTAACCAAGTCTATATTAAGGATCCTAAAAAGGTAGCCCCGAAAGGAACTACATTGGAGACCATAGATACTGTCGACACTGTTGGTGCTTAGGACACTTTGGGAAAAGCTTTGGAGACTCCGGGGGGCTTTGCAAGCTTTTATGGAAGGGTTGATGATATAAATCCTGCATTGCCCCTTTTAAGGAATATACCAGAATTCCCATAGTTTAGGGTTTCTAAGGTAATGCAGGAGAGAGAGAGAGAGAGATAGATAGATAGATATATATATATATATCATCAACCGAGTTGCCCAGCCGGGCTAAAGTGAAGGTTGGGTACTGCCCCACTCTCTACCACTTCGATAATATCCACACGCTTACACTATGGCTCTCTGTATATATATATATATATAATGCTCTTAATATGCCCCCCTATATAGACTGTTACAGGCTTGGGGCAGTGCCCAAAGTTAAGGGTTTGTTCGATATGCCCCGCAATATTGCAGGATTTGTCACCACGAGTATTGAGCGTGTCTCTTTTGATTGTGCTTGGGGTTTAGGGTCGGTGAGCAAGTTGGGAAGCCCACCACAGTCACAATACTGTGCTCGAGACATTTGTACTTCTGCAAGCTCCTCCAACACAGTAGAAACCTAGGGAAAATCCCTACAAACATTGAGCTGATTTTCTGGGAGTTCCAACTGTAGACCTCACGGCGAGGTTGCGTCCACACAGAGTTCTGCCCTGTTGGCCATCCATGCGGTAGCTTCGAAGAAGTGGGACGATGCCCGGCGTCTAGCGGCTGGGACGAACCAGTTGAAGGATCAGAGGTTGTTAGCAAGCACGCTATGTGCGAAGTACCCTAAACTCTAAGTCCTTTAGTTCTATAGGGTCTTAAAGAAAGCCGAAACTTGCAACTAGGAGATGTCTTCCGACCTGTAAAGGAGGCCTGCATACAATTGAAATAATGTTCCGAGTCTACAGGAAGCCAAAACCCTAAACCCCAAAAAAGGTGAATGTAGGGGTCTGAATAAGTACCAATCGTATCTTGAGGGTTCCCTATTATACTTATAGTATACTATCCCCAGAACCCTATTCTAAATCTTCAGGCCCCTACGTTAACCTTAGTATGGAGGGGCTACTTTTGAGAGGTCCGAGGCCCGCCCGCAGCAAGGTTGTTCAACGATACTAATCAGGGATACTACGGGTTAGGGCTTGGGGCTTAGTTTAGGATGTAGGTTTCAGGGTCTAGGTTGACGATATAAGTCCTGCATTACCCTTAATAAGTTTTCATTCAATAGTTCCCACAGTTTAGGGTCCTTACGGTAATGCAGGGTTCATATCATCAGCAGTATAATAAGCGTTATGAAAGCAAGGGTTACTACAAGTGTATTATCTGGGTTGCTCAAAGGGGTTTGGGTTTACGGTTTCGGCTTTAAGAGGGCCGGATTTGCCGCATTATCGGCTTTGGAATCGGAGTGTAGGGTTTGTCTTAGGGTTTCAGCGGTTTAGGGTTTAGGTTAGGGGTTTAGGGTTTAGGGTGCAGAGTAATTCAGTGTTTTGGGCGGGGTGGTTACGGTCGTCCTGGGTTTCCCCGCTGTAAGCATTGATGAAGCATGATCATTGCTGGGTTCTCTGTT
This sequence comes from Symbiodinium sp. CCMP2456, assembly GCA_905221635.1. Taxonomy (NCBI): domain Eukaryota; class Dinophyceae; order Suessiales; family Symbiodiniaceae; genus Symbiodinium; species Symbiodinium sp. CCMP2456. The sequence continues at coordinate 6,381 of CAJNDV010036733.1, read as the reverse complement.
TCAAGACTATACTTACTTTTAACGCATCACGATAATCGTGTTTCCACTTTTTGTTATCTTCTGCTAAACGATTTAGATATTGGAGTGGTAAGATGGCAGTTTGAGGTTTCGGATTCTTTGGATGGTTCGATGTTGTCACAAAACTACATGCTGCATAAGAGCAGTAGAGAGCGTGCGCTGAGTAGTAACCCCCCTCTCTGCCGTATCTTTTGGAGCCATGCATGTCAACTAGTAACTAGGCAGAATAAAGCTGTGGTGCCATGTAATAGTGGGTACTTGAAGGCCTAAGTATATACAATACCGGCACATGGAGCCTTAGGGTCAACTACTCCTTAACCTTCCCCAGAGGCTCCATATACGCTATTGTTATGGAGTGACGTCCCCAAAGCCACAACAAGGATGGTCTTTTTGGACCTAACCCGAAGGGTCCAATGTACCTACATAGTAGAATGTAGGGTTTCTATATTAGGAATTACCATTATGATTTAGGGAAGTATCCCCCATAACAGTACGTAGGACCCTTTGGGTAAGTCAACAATGGGAGTATACACGGAGCCTCTAGGTTCACTAATCTAACAGCCTTAAGCTTCGAGTTCCAACCTCTACACTCCGGAAGTCCAAGCCCACCAGCACCCCCCAAGTACCCTTTAATAGAGCCCTTAATGGTCCTTAATAGTGGGTACTTAGGGTATAATAGAGGGTAGTTGGGGGGTGCTGGCAAGCCCGAAACAGTAGCATTCTGATTTCTGTCCATCTATTCCGATCTTGTCCTAGGTCCTAGACCTCACCCTCAGGCTCCATGTAACCTATATAGTATATACTTAGGCCTTAAAGCCTTAAAGTACCTATACAGAAACCCCTTAAGTTCCAAGTTTGTACTACATGGGTACATGGACCGTAAAATATACCCTAAACCCTAAACCTGTGCAGTACCCCGATGGTACCCTTATGGGAACCCTCATAGGCAGATGGAGCCTTAGGGCTAAGGGGCTTAGGGTTAAGAGGAGCACTAAACCCTTATCCCTAAACAGGGGTGTAGAATTTCGGGCGTCGGGCCCAAGCCCCAACCCGGTTTAGTGCTGAGGGTTTTTAGGGATTTCGGGCTTATGGGGTTTACAGGAATTAAAGGGCTTATAGGGTTGAGGGTGTTCAGGTTTTAAGGTTCAGGCGTTAGTGGTTCAGGCCTTAGGCTGTGGGGTTTTGGGCTTAGGTACACCCTAAACCCGAAGCCCTAAACCCTAAACCTGTCGGGCAGGTGTACCAAGCCTACGACTCCTTCCACACCACCTGGAACAGGCGGGCCGGACCTCGGAATTTTCCAAAGGGTCGACGGACTACAACAGAGTAGAAGAACGGTCTCTGTACAGTATCCATGTACCATATGTATGTAGTATGTATGTCTGCATAAATACATATATATATATATATATATATATATATAAACTTGGACATACTTAGGCCCTAAAGGCGTTTCTACATGGTAACAGAAAGCCCAAAGTATGTGCCATATATGAATACATGGGTTAACAGGCCTCCTCTGAGAGGAACTCGTTGAGTCGAGCATCAACTTCCTTACAGTGTTTAGGGCTTAAGGTTTAGGGTTTAAGGTTTAGGGTTTACGGTTTAGGGTTTAATTACCCTAAACCCTAAACCCAAAGCCCTAAACCCTAAACCCTAAACCGTGCCAGGCTACCGTTGCTCGCGGCGCGCGCCCGGCATGAGACCGTATCTGCGCTGCCCCTGCGACGCTCCAAGCTGCTGGGGGCTGGGGGGGTGTCGGTCTAGAGGAGTTTCCGAGGGGTCCATGGTTTAGGGTTTAGGGTTCAGGGTTTAGGGTTTAGGGTTTAAGATCTATGGTTTAGGGTTTAGGGTTTAGGATCCATGTTTCCTACGAGGGCCTATACAGTAATAACTAGTATTATATGCGTAGTGCTTCATGGACAGACAGAGCTAGAAGTACCCTGAGTAAATAAAGCACTATCCTTACCACAGCTTGTACGTATGCCTTACCTCAACCCCCAAAAGTTGGCAAAATGAGATCTAAACCCTAAACCCTAAACACCCGAAACGGCTAGTGTTCTACATACTTTTGGGCTCAAGGTACTTACCATAGGCAGGCCAAGTTTCGGTTTGAGTTGAAGGCTCGGAAGGTTTGGGGTTCAAATTCTGCAAGTTTAGGGTTCAGGGGTTTAGGGCGTTTAGGGTTTAGGGGTTTGGGGGTTTAGGGTTTAGGGGTTTAGGGGTTTAGGATTGAGGGGTTTAAAGTTTAGGGTTTAAGGAGGAGCCTTGTTTGCAACCTCGCCTTTACTTTAATACAAGGCCAGAACTTTGTGGCTCTCGAGTTTTTGACGGAACCTGTCTTGTTTGTTCTTCCAACTATTTCAACGGATGAAGACCCTGGGGAGGACGGTGCTTGCGATTCTGCTTGGGAGGGAGGGTTGATGATGAAGACCAGGACCCAACACGCACAAATGAAAGCGAAGCACCACGAAAGAATGCTCAAGACAACAGAGGACGAACTATTGGTTAAGCCCTTAACCCTAAACCCTATATAAACCCTAAACCCTATATAAACCCTAAACCCTAAACCCTAAACCCTAAACCCTATATAAACCCTAAACCCTAAACCCAAAGCCTTGGAGATGCTCAAGCCCAGATTCTTCGAGGCCGCTATGAATGCCCAGAGACTCCAAACTCCCTTATTAATTAAGGAATATACCTTAAATGATAATAGGATCCCTAATATGATTTAAGGTATATTCCTTAATTAAGGGATTTTGGAGTCTCTGGGTGGTTATACGGGTTGCTCAGAGGAGGGTTAAGGGGCCCATCCATACTCACAGGGTCAGGGGACGTCGTGATTAGGTAGTGATGAGTACTATTGTCTAATCTGCTTAGAACCGACGTGCTCAGTACAGTCCTTGAGCTTTAGACGCATACCTTTTGCGGTTTGCTGAATATGGTTTTCTTATATAAGTCCCTAAAAGAAGGTAGTTATTCTGGGATGGTGATGACATCGATCGGTCGGCCTGCTGCCGCAGCTGGCACTCTCCCTTTTCGCAAGAGCGTATCCTCATGACAGTCAGCGCGACGGGATGTCTGGGAAACCCCAGCATTGCACACAAAGGCTTCACTCCCGGAAGCCTACGGTTTAGGGTTTAGGTTCCCAGAGACTCCAAAATCCCTTAATTAAGGAATATACCTTAAATCATACTAGGGATCCTATTATAATTTAAGGTATATTCCTTAATTAAAGAATTTTGGAGTCACTGGGTTTAGGGTTCCTTGCAGGAAGAACGGAGCTTGCACCCAACAAGCTTCCACCGCACTTGCATGCCCGCGGGGCAGCCTGCCGAGTTCCGTGCGGTCGCCGCCTTGGTTGTCCTGCGCGCGTGGGCCCATGAAGGTTTGGGGGTTTAAGGTTTAGGGGTTTAGGGTTCAGGGGTTTAGGGTTTAGGGTTTAGGGTTTAGGGTTTATAGGGTTTAGGGTTTAGGGTTTAGGCGGGTGCTTCCTGGACCGGGTGCTGCCTTCAGGTAGGCTTGCTGTTTCGATTCATGCTCCAGCGCTGCAGAATGCAAAATCTGTGTTCTGACGAGCCATGACGACACAAGCCCAGTGGCCGGGTTTTCCTGTCATTGGGCTTCAACTCCTGGGCAGTCTGATGTGGGAAGTGAAAGCCCTGAGTGATGCTTGCTTGCGTGTTCTCAGATGCCTTCGAATTTCGGCACGAGGTCGTATTTTACGTCAGGCCCCTAGGTTCTACTATAAATTCCTTATAGACCTCGTTAAGGAACCCTGTTGCAGAAACCATATTCTAGCTATGAAGGCCCCTAAACCCTAAACCCCTAAGCCCTAAAGCCCAAACCCTCCAGACCCCAAAGCCCCGTTCTAACTTTGAAGGCCCTGCTTACGGCAAACCCCAAAAAGTTGGAAACCTGTTTAAGGACATATCGCGCAGCGATTCCCTATACATTACTCTTAAGGATTGAGGTCATTGGGTTTCTAACTTTTGGGCTTCTACTGTATAAACTGTATAAACCCTAACCCTAGACCCTAAACCCCTAAACCCCTAAACCCTAAACCCCTAAACCCCTAAAGCCCTAACCCCTAAACCTATACCTCTAAACCTCTAAGCCCTAAACCCTAAACCCCTGAACCCCTTAATTTAGATGCCGAGGCTTCACAGCCTCGAGAGCTTCCTCGATGCTCCGGAGGAGCCGGAGAGGTTCGAAGCAAGATCAGAGCCTTTGAGGGTGGCCGGGTTTAGGGTCTACTGGGGTTTAGGGTTTGGGGTTTAGGGATTGGAGTTTAGGGTCTAGTAGGCTTCAGGGTGTGGGGTTTAGGGATTGGGGTTTAGGGTCTAGTAGGCTTTAGGGTTTAGGGTTTCGGGTTTAGGGTCTACTAGGGCTTAGGGTCTAATAGGGTTTAGGGTTTAGGGCTTGAGGTTTGGGGTTTAGGCATTAGGGTTTGGTTTAGGGTCTACTAGGTCAGTAGGGTTTAGGGTTTGGGGTTTACAGATTAGGGTTTAGGGTGTGGTTTAGGGTTTAGGGTCTACCAGGGTTTAGGGAGTTTGGGGTTCAGGGTCTACCGCAGGGTTTAGGGTCTAGTAGGGTTTAGGGTCTAGGGTCTAGGGTCTAGGGTTGAGGTTCTACTAGGGTTACGGGTCAGGGAAAATTATAAGGGCTTAGGGACCCAGGGTCTATTAGGGTTCAGGGCTGAGGGTAATTATTCGGGTTTAGGGTACTAGGGTACTAGGGTTTAGTGTCCACTAGGGTTTAGGGAGGGTACCTAGGTTTAGGGTTTTGCGCTTATTCACGTAAGTCGGAACCCACAACCCGAACCTTAGCCAAAGCTCGAGTTGTAGCACCCACAAGGTCTTTACACATCGACATGATTAGTACAAGGTTTCTAGTGTAGGGACTACCATTCTGTGTATTTCTCCAGTATATATTGGCCTTAAAGGGGTCTCCGTACAGTTTCTTGAAGGCCGAAGTATATACCTGTAGGTATAAACGGATCCTTGTGCCCTGTACCCTCATGGTAGCCCTAACGAAATCTAAGGTTTGAAGTATGGGCCCCCAATATGGACCCTTAGGCCTTTCTAGGGGCCCTTAAGGGTACATATAGGGTATATAGTATATAGTAGGTGTATAAGAATCCCAGGGCTAAGGGCCAGTTCAACCTTAGACTAAAGGAACCCCCATCAAGGCTGCAGAACCCTACTCCCTAACCCTCAACCCGAAGCCCTACCTTACCCCACAGAACCTACTTTTGTAAGGAAACCATATGAAGCAGCCCTAGAGAGGCAGGTTTCTTCGTGCCCAACCCTAAACCCTAAAACCCTGAACCCTAAACCCCTCTAAATCCTAAACCCTAAGCCCTAAACCCTAAACCCTAATCCTAAGCCCTAAGCCCTAAGCCCTAAGCCTTAAACCCTAAACCCTAAACCCTATCCTTTAAAGGAGCCCCTTATTAACCCTAAATCCCCCTAAACCCTAAACCCTATCCTTTAAAGGAGCCCCTTATGAACCCTAAAACCCTAAAACCCTAAACCGTATCCTTTGAAGGAGTTCTTATCCCTAAACCCTAAACCCTAAACCCTAACAGAAGCCCCTTATGAACCCTAAAACCCTAAAACCTCATCCTTAGCCCTAAACCCTACACCCTACCCTTTTTTTTTAAAAAAAAAACTATCCTTTAAAGGAGCCTCTTAACCCTAAGCCCTAAACCGTGAAGCTGAAGTTGCAGCGAGGAGCTCCCAAAGGCTGGCCGCCCGTTAAGCATCCTGAACGACCGCCTCCTGGCTCCTTTAAAGGATAGGGTTTAGGGTTTAGGGTTTAAGGCTTAGGGCTTAGGGCTTAGGGCTTAGGATTAGGGTTTAGGGTTTAGGGCTTAGGGTTTAGGATTTAGAGGGGTTTAGGGTTCAGGGTTTTAGGGTTTAGGGT
>CAJNDV010036732.1:0-11616 GCA_905221635.1 Symbiodinium sp. CCMP2456 | reverse complement strand
CCTAAACCTTAAAGACCCTAAACCCTAAACCCTAAAACCCGAAGCCCTAAACCTTAAACCTTATAGGAACCCTTATAGATCCTTTCAAACAGGAAAGGAACCCTAAAGCCCGAAGCCCTAAACCTTAAAGACAGGAGCTTGATCTGTCGACACTTCCGGGCCCCGTCTGTGGAGCCAGAAGCCAACGACTCCGCGGAAGCGGAGAACCTTGCCTTTAATTTAGAACCCGTTAGGGATTAGGGTTTAGGGTTTTAGGGTTTAGGGTTTAGTGTTTAGGGTTTAGGGATACCATTTTGGGAGTTCCTCTTGGGAATGATTTTCTGGCATAAGTTACGCCAAAGTGCTGCCATTTTCGGAGTTCCTTATGGTAGTTATAGTATACTATATGTCAAAACCTCGTTCTACTCGTTGTGCTACGGTTCCCTGATCCATGCATAGTCTGCAGACCTCCAAGAACCCTAGGCTATTTGAACGCCCTAGTCCATTTTGCTTTTCGCTTTTCGGACACCGCGATTCTGCACGCTTGCGGAGTCTGCTTTCAGGGGCTCTGTTCAGGGTTTAGGATTTTTGATCTGACGATTGGTTGTGAAGGGTTTAGAGTGCGTAATCTTTGAGCTTAACGCCCCAAACCCGGTCGCCCCACATCCACAAGTCTGAGAAAGTCTGAGATCCTCAAACCCCAAGCCCCAGACGAGCTCAGCTCATCTAGGTCTTCCCCCCGTCCGCCAGTACTACCTTTTTAATGGGTGGATTTGCATAGAGCCTCGGAACATGTCTCATCGGTACACGTTTGCATGCTGATGTGTAAAGCTTAGACGGGACCCAACATGCTTTCGGATTTCGCTCTCGGCAGCTTGAGAAGGTTGAGTTTTCGTGATCACATGGGGCTTTTGTGACGCTGTTGGTTCAGAGTGCTGGCGTGATTTAGGGCTAGGCGGTGCTTTTCCAAACCTGAAATGACGACTCCTGTCAGTTTCGAGCGCCGCTAATCCGGACTGGAAATTCCATCCTCTCTCGTCCTGCTGTTACGACAATGATCATGGCTGCTACTTCTAACGCTATCAGTGGCATCGCCATCACATCCATTTCCGCTCCTGCGTTGCTACTGTTCTTGTTGCGATTGGTGTTGCTATCTGCCAGTAGCACTGCTTGGGGCTAGACTCTTGTCGCGGGATGGGGGTTTCAAGTGCAGGCATTGCAAAGACAGATTGGGACCAAAGCCACAGGCAGTCGCGGGGGGCTGGGACCGCACCGCGAAGTCAAAAGGCCACGTGGGCACTGGGTGCCCAGTATTATTTGTGTGGTTCCGTATCATAGTTACAGTATAAACGAGCCCAAAACCCTATTCTGATTATTAATTAAGGCCCCTGTATTAAGCTCCTAAACCCCAAATCCTAAACCTTACACCCTAAATATAGTAAGCCGAAGTCCCTAACAAGTGTGGCAGTGCAGCGCAATTCACCATCCTGATCCTTAAACCTTGAACCCTAAACTCTAAGACCCCATCTCTAAACCGAAAGCCCTAAACCCTAAACCCTAAACCCCAAACCCTAAACCTTAGACCCGATACCTGAAACAGAAACCCAAAGTTCGGGGCCTTCTGCGGCTTCTTCCCGAGGCCCGCGCGCGGATTGCGGGTGCCGCGCTGCCCTCGCTGCGGCTGGGCGGTCGCTCGTGACCAGGTCGGTCGGGGTTTTGCCAGGGTTTAGTATAGGGTTTAGGGTTTGGGGTTTAGGGTTTAGGGTTTAGGGTTTAGGGTTTCGGGTGTAGGGTTTAGGGGCTAATAGAGGGGCCTTAATAATTAGAATAGGGTTTGGGGTATATTGTGCTATATATTTGTAATAAGGAACCCGCAAAACCCTATGCTAGTTATTAAGGCCCCTACATTAGGGTGTAGGGGTGAAGGGTTCAGGGGGTAGGGTTGGTTCAGGGTTTAGGGTTTAAGGTTATTGGGTTTAGGGTCATTGGGTTTAGGGTTTGGTGTTTAGGGTTTAGGGGTGAAGAGTGCAGGGTATAGGGTTGGTTTAGGGTTTAGGGTTTGGGGGTTAAGGGGTTAAGGGTTTAGGGTATAGAGTGATAGGGCTTAGGGGCTTGAATCACAACGTAACATGAGGATCTCAGAACTCGGCTGTTTTGGATGTCTTTCCCATAGGAATTTAGGTAAGAATTGGGGTTGTCAGTGAGAGGACGGTGGGGTTTAGGGTTTAGGGTGTTTTAAGTGCTTTGTTTGTTGGATTGTTGCCCCTAAGTCGAAAGCATTGTGCTGCCTTTTAGGGCTTTAGGGTTTAGGCGGTTGGGGTCTCGTAGGGTCGTAGGGTTATTACTTGATGGGTTTGGGGGTTTGCGAGTCGGAGCGTTCGTTTACTTAGTTTTTTTTGGGCGGGAGGCGGGTGCAGTTGAGGGCTGGGTTTGCTTATTGCCAGCCGCACAGTGATAATGTTAATACCACAAGCCTAAGCCCTGTTCTACTTCCAAGTCCTATTATGACATCGTCCCCCGGCTGCATGTTCCTATCTCTTGATAGAAAGGAGCTGTGGTTATTGCTGCTGTTGCTAGGACCTGCTAGGGTTGCGAAGTCTTGTTTCCTGACGCTTATGATCATTATAGCAGTGCGTTCTTTTATGGCTACTAAGCCTCTGACCTGCTTTCCGTGCATTCACCCTCAACTATAAACCTTTGAGCCCCAGAGTCCTAAAGCCCCACACCCTGATACTCTAAACCCTAATCACTTGGCCCCGGAAGCCCTCGAACCGTAAAACCCTCAACCCCCGAACCATAGGCCCTGAAGCCTGAACCCTCAGCCTTTAAAACCAAATTGTTTGCTCATGGATGCTAACAGTATCCCGTAAAGCTCCCTCAAAATTCTACTATAATATACCCCGAAACCCTACTCTAGTTATTCAAAACCTGTCATTGAAACCCTAAACCCTAAACCTTGAACCCTGAACCCTAAGCCATAAACCTTGAAGCCTGAACTCTGAACCCTACACCCTAACCCTAAAGCCCTGAACCCTTAGCCCTAAACCCTACACCCTAAACCCTGAGCCCTATACCCTAAACTCTGAGCCCTGAACCCTAAACCCTAAACCCTACACCCTGAACCCGAAGCCCTAAACCCTTTACCCTTGAGGCCCTAAACCCGAACGCAAAAGCGGAATCCCCGAGCTTGCACGTATGGAAGCCTTCAGTCGTGAGCTCAGGGCTCAGGGTTATTGGGTTTTACAGGGTTTAGGGTTTAGGGCTTAGGGTTTAGGGCTTAGGGTTGTTGGGTTTTACAGGGTTCAGGGTTTAGGGTTGAGGGTTTTTGGGGTCTAGGGTTTCAGGGTTTAGGGTTCGGGGTTGAGGGTTGTGGGTCTAGGGTTTGCGGTTTGGGGTTTAGGGTTTGGGGGTTGTGGGCCTAGGTTTTGGTTTCAAGGTTGAGGCTGCTCGAAAGCTCACCACATCTGTCGGACCAGCTGAACATGTCCCGCCCTAAAGCCTTAAACCCCTGAGCTCTTTGCCAGGACGTGCAGTCCGCACTGCGGTTTCTGCATCGGGATTTGCAGATCTCCGTCGAAGATCAGGCCAGCGCCGGGCTGAGGCTTGAACTCAGGGTCTGAGGTTGCGGGTTGGGGCTGTAGTATGCTTCAGCGTGCTTACGGGTTTTAGGGTTTGGGATTTTGGGGCTTCAGGTATGCGGCAGCAACACTACGGTACCAGCACGCATCATCAAGGTGACACCCAAGTGAAAAGCAGGAGTAAGAGTACGAGAAATAAAGGCCACGACAAGGACGGATGTTCTGGTGCGTACTAGTGCTCTCGTAATAGTACTAAGCAGAAAAGAGCAGAAAAGAAGAGATAATAAGTTCTTCGAACCACAGCAGAACTACTAGTGGTCCCACAGTAGCAGTAGTAAGAGATGTAGCCTTAGGAGCACTGCTGCCGACGGGAATACAGGCAGAACTGTGCGGGTAGGAACAGAAAATCACGGTTTTGATCAAAGGATTTGTAGCAGTTAGTAGTTAGTAGCAGCAAAAGAAGAAGCTTGCAGCACTGGTATTCCTGGCCACATGCACACAGCAAAAACTATGACAAGAACAAGCAGTTCTGGCGAGCAGTGTACTTTGACGAAGCGTTTGTCAAGTTGGATTCATCGTTGTGGTAGTAGCAGGAAGAGCAACAACCGCCGCAGCTGCAACAGCAGCAGCAACCAGAATAAGTAGGCAAAAAATCCGCAAGCTCATCACGTATTCCCACCGCCGCCAAAACCTACGAATTTCGCCACGGAGGTTAAACCCCTAAACCCCTAAACCCTCAACCCCTAAACCCCAAAACCCCAAAACCCCAAAACCCCTAAACCCTAAACCCTAAACCCTAAAGGCAGCTGGCGACAGGGAGGTGCATTTCATCGAAAGCACGGCGGCCTGTGCGGGGGAGACAGTCGCTCGCCTCTTCAGGTATAGTCGGGGTTCCATGCCGGGGGATCCCTGAATTAGGCTCCCCTTGTTTTTGAGAGTTCCTTAAAGGGATCTATAGTTTCTAATTACAGGGTATCTATGAGGGTACTGTAAAGGTCACACTACATTGAGTAGTCCGCTAAGTTTAGGGTTTCTTTTAGGGTTCTTTTTCATCCTAAACCTACTAAGCCTGTGTGTGCTTGCGGTTTTACGTCGGCAGCTGAGTGTCATGACGTGTTTCAGTGTTGCGCTTTTGATGATTGGTGCATGATGCGTGTCCATGATGTGCAGGCCAGCAGGTGTTAGATAATGCTCCAACGGTTGCCTGTGGTGCCGGACACTTGTGGTGGTGTGTGTCCTTCTTGATTTGCCCCGCCGTACCGCCCGCCCTTGAGGTAGTGGGGGGTGGTGTGTGCCTTTTTTCATCCTGAAATGGATAACCGGTGCCGAGCATGGGCCGGTCCGACAAATCATCTTCCGTCCGTGCTGCCCCAAACTAACGAGTCGTGCGACCGAGAGAAAAAGAGACCGCGTGTGCCTTGCAGCAGTGCATCAGTTGCTGTGCAAGCTGGCATTCAGTCTGAGACATTTGCAATACTATTTTGGTGGCCTAAAACGGGAGCCGGATTTAGAGAACTACCCAAAAAGGGGGCATGATCATCAACAGCATTTCGAAACCATCCTCTAACGCGCTGAACATGTCAGCTTCTCAGGCACCGCGCGCTGACGCTTTAACACATAGACCGATGCGTGTCCCAGGCCCATGTCATGGAAGGAGCTCGGCGACATCGTAACCACACTCCCTGAGATGTGGCAAGGCAGAATACGAAGAGCGCCCCACTATCTTCAGTCCCTCTTTCGTTCCCGCGTGCTCGAATTGGCTGCGTCGCTTGCGACGCATGCAGAAGAGGTCGGAGCACATCCAGTCTCGTGAAGGCCGCAGACCGATCTAATTTTGTTGGATTGACGCGACTGCAGATACCAAGAAGGAACAAGGCACGCGGCAAGACCCAGCTGCCATGCACGGTTGTCAACGTCGTAACATCTCTTGCGGGCTGCTCGCCAGGTCCAGCAGCTTCAGTTAGTGGGCTTCAGGAGTCTCCTCAAAGCGATGGGCGATCCACAGTGCACTCGCAGTAAAAACTGGTCATCCCTGCGGGAACATACCAGATCAGAGAACTGTGAGCTTTCGGTAATTGAAACCTTGAGGTCGAGGTGGCAGTTTGGCAAGCATCCGATACAAACTCAGGTACGATCTCGGTGTGCAACTAGCGTCTAGCGTATCCCAGGCTCTTTGCTTGCCCATGTCCAGACAGAAATAAGCACAGGTCGCTAGTCTATTCCCACGAGTCTTGTTCATTTATCGTCTTCGAACAACGATGCCGCGAGAAGGTAATCACTTCGGATCAGAAGAGGGTTCTTCACAGAGAGTCCTCGGGACTACAAACAGATTGTCTCAGAGGTCACGCCAACAGTGGATTGCAGAGCGATTGAGTCCGAAGAATTTCTCGAGGAGCCATGTAAACAGGATGACAGAGCAGTTGGGGAGCAAGACAATTCAGAACTTGCAACACGAGGGAGCTGGGCAAGCCTGAGCCAATCCAAAGAAGTTGAGGGCATAAGCATCGGGTTTATGAATGTAATTAGTGTTTCGAGCAGCGTTTCGGGTTTTGGGCAGAGCGTTTGGCATCGAAAAGGCAAAACTGAACCCATATTCTGGATGCTGATGGTAGAATCGTTCCCCTGTCTCATGTTTTCTTTGATATTCAGCACCTGGGTTCATGGTTCAAAGTTTCATCTCCGTGGAACCGCAAAACTCACGGCTTTCTCAAAGCCTGCAAAGTTGCTTTTGGGGTTTAGGGCTTAATGTTTCGGGTTTAGTGTTCATACAACACAAGGTAAACTGGTAACGAGCCTGTACAAACGTTACACGACCCCTGCCGGAACAAGTAAGTCATGAGCCCCAAAACCTTGGAAGTTGAGCACAATAGTAATCCCGCATTAGACCCTGCTGAAAGCCTTTCTGGAATCCCTGCAAAACCAGTATATAAAGCCCGATAAACTCCACATAAGATGCTCCGAAACCTTCACAAATCCCCTATGCAACTCTTAGCAGCCCAGGACTTGCGTGCCCGCGAGTTCTTCGAGCTTTGGGATTCCGGGGGCCTCGCGGCCCTTGCCCTGGCTATGGGGGGTTTCTTCGGGTTTAGGGTTCAGGGCTTAGGGCTCAGGGTTTGGTGTTTAGGGTTTAGGAGCCACGGTTTAGGGTTTAGGGTTTGGGGTTTAGGGTTTGGTGTCTAGGGTTTAGGTTTGAAGGTTTTACAGAGGGTTGAGCGTTTCTTTGGGGAAACCTGTGCAGTTCTATTTTTAATACGGCACGCTACAACTTGAGAACCCAAAACAGATCCTAATTTGGACAGCCACCCACGTGGGAAAGCAAGGTTGACATTGGTTTCCTACGTCCTAGGCCATTTATCGGGTTGTAGGAGGGTTTATGGGTTGACAGGGGTTTCCTGTCAGGGACCCATGGAGGTTCTTTAAGGGTTCTGCAACGGGGTTTTTCGAGGGTTCCACCAGGGATATTGGCTTAGATGATCACATCCGCATTCCATTGCAATTGAAAGAAGTTTTTACCAGTTCGGAATACGCAGCGAGTGCCTGGCTAAACTGACGAGCTCTGAATGTTGCGACCATACTTTAAACCCTAAGCCATAAGCTCTAAACCCTAAACTAAACCATAGCAAAACCCTACACCCCTATATCTGCTACATCACCCCTTGAACCCAAGCAAGACAAGGCTCGACTTTATGAACTTCTTTCCGATCTTCTTGCCGCAATATAGGGGTCAGATATGGGTTTAGCATTTGCCAATGTTCTAAGGGTTCCTTTCTAAGTTATAGTATACTATACCCCAAAACCATATTCTAGAAGTTTCAGGCCTTTGTATCAGGCTCTTCAAGGGTTCATAATGATTTCATTTGGCTCCTTACATGGTCTGCGAGCTTTTGTACGATCCTTCGGTGTGCCATCTTCGGGCCTTACAATTCGGATTTCATGATTATGGGTTCATATGCCCCTTGTATAGCTTCAGCCCTACAGGGTAACTACAGGTTCACAGGGTGTTGGAGGGTACGTCACAAGTTGAAACGGGCTTCGGTGCAGGGGCTCAAGAGTTTAGGGTTCGTGGCTAGGGTGTAATACCGAGTCGGAATAATTACTAACAGTGTTCTTGTATCGTGCCCGAATCGTTCCCTTGTAATCGTAACCTATTATAGTCCAAATCCCTGTTGGCAAGGCGCCTGTATATTAGAGGTTGAGACTTTAGAGCGTGGGTGACCGGCTTGAGATGTAGGGTGTTCAGGGTCAAGGACTTTGAGGTATAGGATTTAGGATTCCAGAAAGGTAGGTGGTTCAAGGAATGTGGTTGATTCAAAACTAAAGGCCCCGAGCCATGAACCCTTAAAGGGTTTACAGTACACATCTTAAGGTTTAAAGTATCAGGGGTGAACCGTTCACGAGCGTGAAGCTCATGCAGGGTTTTTCGAAACTAAGGGGTGTAGAGTAATTTGGTAATGCTCACAGCAACCCAAAATACCCTAAACCCCTAAACCCTAAACCCCTAAACCCTAAACCCTAAACCCTAAACCCTAAACCCTAAACCCTAAACCCTAAACCCTAAACCGTGAGACCGCAAGATTCGACAGCAAAAACCCTCAGGTCTGCCATCGCTTGGGGGGGCTCCCGAACCCCAAGCCCAAAGCCCTAGCCCTAAGCCCTAAGCCCTAAGCCCTGAGCCCTAAGCCCTAAGCCCTAAGCCCTAAGCCCTAAGCCCTAAGCCCTAAGCCCTAAGTCGTAAGCTAAACCCTATAAACCCTAAGCCCTAAACCCTACCAAGACCCTAAGTGCCCTAAGTTCATCGCAGCATGCTTCATCAAGACCGACTCTTCCCCCTGTCGCCACACGCCCTTCGCAAAGCCAATGTCCGCCGTCGACAGCCAGATTTGTTCCTTGGGCCACCAAGTCCTACGGTTTAGGGTTTAGGGTTTAGGGTTTAGGACTTAATAAGCAGATAATGAGTAGGGTTGTAGGTACCTCTAAAAGGGATTCTAATCATGGGCTTATGGTACTCCCAAGTCTATAAAATAACTACTTACTGCGTCCCCCGACCGTCCAAGTAGTCTGTGAGGTTTGTTGTAAGACAAAGGCTTTCTCAGTTTCACGGCCTTTTTTGTTTGGGGGGGGGGGGTGGGTGGGTGTAGAAGCTTTTTTGGGCTGCCCACCAAGCCAAGTCCTAGTCTTTCAGGGTTGTTATATGTCTTCACACAGGCTCTACAAGGGCCTTACCCGATCTTTTTTATAGTTTAGGGTTTAGGGTACAACAGTTCAGAGGGATACAAACCCTAAGCCCGAAACCCTAAACCCCAAACCCTAACCCTAAACTCCCTAAACCCTAAACCCTAAACCCTAAACCCCAAACCCTAAACCCTAAACCCTAAATCCCAAACCCGAAACCCTAAACCCTGGACACCCTGCGAACCTAGGCTCCCGGTGCAAGGCTCAGGGCCACCAGGCCGCTCAGTGCCCGAAGATGCCGCACCCTGGCTGGCCTTTAGGGTTTAGGGTTTAGGGTTTAGGGTTTAGCTGGCCGTTAGGGTTTAGGGTGGGAGCGGCCTTGTGCTGTGAGCATACGTGAACCTTTCCAGCTGCAGGAAGCAATATCGTTTTCATTGTGATTTTCATTATGAATCTGAGTATGACTATTATTATCTTCATGATATGTCATGATGTTCAAAACCGTATTACGATTTTTCCATGGTTATTAATAACAATAATCAGGTTTAGCATGTTAACTATGTTAACTACTACCATGATGTTTTTAACTGTTCTATGTTTATTCTTGTTGCTGCTATTGCTTTTACATTTACTGTTGCTCTTACTCTTAATCTTTCGCTTACGCTTACTCTTACTGCTACTTATACTTTTACTATTACTATCAATGTTGCTACTGCTACTACTACTACTACTACTACTACTACTACTACTACTCACACTACCGCTACTGCTACTGCTATTGCTGCTGCTACTGCTACTGTTACTGCTGCTGTTGCTACTACTACTACTACTACCACCACCACCACCACGACGACTACTACTACTACTACTGCTACTGCTACTACTGCTACTATTACTATTACTACTACTATTACTAGTACTACTAGTACTAGTACTAGTACTAGTACTAGTACTAGTACTAGTACTAGTACTAGTACTAGTACTAGTACTGGTACTACTGCTACTGCTACTGCTACTGCTACTGCGACTACTACTACTACTACTACTACTACTACTACTAGTACTACTGCAAGTACTAGTATTACTATTACGATTACGATTGCGATTGCGGTTTCTGAGTACGATTATCATTGCGATTACTATTACTATCATTGTTCTTTTAGTATTCTTATGGCTATGACTATGGCTGTTGTTTATGAGCAGTCTTTTCCTTATTGTTATGATTATCGAATTTGTGGTATTATGGGTTTTATTATAACTATCATTATCTTTCATACGGCCAAAGGGTTTAGTGAAGTTCTGATTGATCTTGGGGCGTTAATGTTCAAAGCTCGCTGGTGTGCGTAATTTGGAGTGTGCTGCATATCACGTGCCTCGGCCACCCAGGTTCTACAAAACTTGCGAGTATTGCAAGGTGGTCGGGCATGGAGTAAAGGCCTGCCCGGTTTTGCAGCGCAAGGCCCTGGAAAAGGCCAGCAAGCAGAAGGAGGCAGAGAAGAAAGCTGCCAACGATACCTGGAGCGAGTCTGGAACAAGTACCACTGCCTCGTCCGAGAGAGCGTGGTGGCAACAACGGGGGGCAAAGAAGGGCAAGTCGAGGACGGCATGGTCAGAGTGGCATCCGGAGCATTGGGTGCTGAGTGAAGATGATGAGCGGGAGGCCTGCCGCAGTCTAGAGTTTGCTTGGCAACGATGATTGGGATGATGTGTGATGATGGTGATGAATACGATGGTTTCGAATGATTGCGACGACGATGAGGATGTGATTGAGGGAGGACGACCCCTGTGTTTGTCACATCCAAACCCTAAACTTGAACCCAGATGAGTCCAAAACCTTCAAACCTTGAACCCGCAAGCGTAGGCTCGCAAGCTGGAGAAGAAGCTTCGCGAGATCGCTGCCCTCGAGCCTCAGCCGATGTTGAGGTTAGTTTTGAGGGTTCAGTATACTTCCAGGGTTTGGGGTTTAGGGAGTAGGGGCTTTGGGGTTCAGTTTAGGGGTTAAGGGCTTTAGGGTTGGTATCTACACGGCTCTTGGTTACGGTTGCTTTTGAAGTAGTTTGGCTTGTTAGTCTTGTTAGACTGTCCCTAAATAGGGATCTGCAAAGCATGCTTTTAATGCCTACCTTCGTAGGGGAGAGGAGGTATATGTTCGAAAACAACCAAAACATACAGCTTGCACCCCGCGCCCTAAACCCTTCAAGCACTCCAAAAGGTGCCCTTAAAGTGAAATAAAGGAACCCAAAAAAGGCAGCTTCTCTGGGATCCTGATACTAAGCCTTTACAAGGTCTTTATGAAGAGTACAGTCCAGGAGCAGCTGGTAGAGCAGGGGAAGCACCTGGATTCACTTCAGCTGCAAAAGGTGCGCTGCCGAAAGGGTTGAAGGGCGTAAAGTTTTGGATTCAGCGTTTAGGGTTGAGGGAATTTGATACTTGGGTTCAGGATCACAGGGCTTAGTGAGTGGGTAGCTGTAAGTGAAACACATCACATACTTACTTAGTCCACTGGGCTCCGAAGTGGGGATCTTACCAGGAACGCAGGTTGAACGGAGGGTAGTTGGGGTTCAAAGCAGGGAATCCTCCAAAGATGGGGTTTGCATGTATTTTGTTTTGAGCTTTTTTGTAAGGGTGGTTTAAAGACTCCAGTGTTGAGCAAATTGTACGAGATGCCTATTCTTGCAAATCGCGACTCTGTCCACATTGATGACCGTCAGGTGGATCGGAGGAGCGAGATCGAGTCTCATGAGGTGCTGCGCAAAGTGCGCCTTGGTTACCAGCGGATCGCTCTGCCGGCTGCTTCCCAGTAGCTCCCTTGCGCACTTGGTGGGCGCATCGGAGGGCAATGTACAGTGTACAGCTTACCACCACAATTTTGCGGAATGCGTCATCA
>CAJNDV010036731.1:11146-21679 GCA_905221635.1 Symbiodinium sp. CCMP2456 | reverse complement strand
TGCTACTGCTACTACTACTACTACAACTCCTGCTGCGGCTGCTACTCCTATTGCTGCTACTACTGTTACTACTACTACTACTACTACTACTACTACTACTTCTACTACTACTACTACTACTACTACTACTTCTACTACGGCTACTACTGCTACTACTTCTACTCTACTGCTGCTTGTGTATCCAGGTATGTGCCTAGGGAGAAGACTCTCGACAGACGGGGGATCCGACCAGGGGCTCAAAGCCACGGGAGGGCCATTGCCAACGCTCGGTCTTGAGAGAAGTATGCTTGAGTGGGCATGGCACGAGAGTCATCAGACATGTTTGCTTGACCGTACGAGACGGGACAGGATTCTGCAGGACCGAGTGGCGCTGGCCTCCCACCAATCCATAATCCGTTCAATTAGGAGCAGCCTAAAGGTGGCAAGGGGGCGGGCAAAAGATTGGAGGCCTAAATTCGATCAGGCTGTAGCACTATAAAGAGATGTTGTTCAAACAGCGTGGGTTTGAAATGCATATGGTGTGCTTCGTCTTCTCCGGCCGGCATGGACACTCTAACAGGATAACCTCCGCAGGAGGACACCAACAATGCTACGAATTTCAGAGCGATACATCAGCAAATGATAGTCGCGATGATGGCAGCAACTGTTGTAATCATTACTAATTCGCATAATGACACTGCTGTCGATCTTTCTGTCACATTCACTACGGCTACTCATCATCAGCACCATCCGTCACAGTCCTCATTGCCATTCTCATCAACAGCAGCGCTGCCGTCTTTTCTTCCCATCCATCGTGGTCCTTGTCATGGTCACTGGTGTCATCCGCACCGCTGTCAGCTTTTGCATTCTATGCTACTGTTTCTTCCTCAGCGGATTCATCTTCGTCCAGATAGCGAAAAAGAAGGACATGCAGCATTTCCCCTTCGCAGTCGCAGAAGTCTTCGAGCTAGGTGCCTACACCCTAAACCCTAAACCCTAATGAAACCTGTACCCCTTGCGGAATTCTTTGAGACAGGTGCCGAGACACACTGTACAGCCTCTCGTCCTAGCTCCGAGATGTGCGTCAGATCAGGTTAGCTCATGGGAGTCGGACTCCTCGTTGGTAGGGTTTAGGGTTTAGGGCTTAGAGTTTAGGATTTGGGGTTTAGGATTTAGGGCCTAGGGCTTTGGGTTTAGGGTTTTCGGGTATTGTTATTTCCCCTGAAGATTTTGGAGATTTGGCGTCGGGGGCTTCGAGCATTCAAGATCGAGATTTCGGAGGGAGTTGGTGTCCCAGTCACGTGGGTAATTCTCCAAATTGGGGCCCTTGTGTAGGTCCCCAATAGATTAGAGTACGGCACCCTTATATAAAGGACCCTCAAAGGGGCCCTAATTTAGAGGACTACCCATGTCGCTTGCGTTTCAGATCTCAGTACTAGAGCATTGAGCCTTTTCGGGGGCGTAACCTCTATGAAACCGCCCTGGATTAACCTTCAGATCCCCTGGCAAATTGGACGGATAAGAGAATCCAGAGCCTCTAAACCCTGAACCCTATACCCTAAACGGCCCTAAACCCATTTAAACAAAAAGCCCTAAACGCTAAACCCGTTTGAAAAAAAGGAAGCCCTAAACCCTAAACCCTTAAACAAAAAAAGAAACCCCCAATTAAACCCTAAAGCCCTAGTCTAGCCAGGCCAGCGAGCTTCAACCCTAAATCTCGACCCTAGGACTAGGCCCTATAAGCCCTAAACCCACTAAGCTCTAAACCCTAAAACCCTAAACCCTAAACCCTAAAACCCTAAACCCTGAAACCCTAAACCCTAAACTCTAAAACCCTAAAGCCCTAAAACCCTCAAACCCTAAGCCATGGTCCCTCAAACCCGAGATGCTCGCCCTTAAATGTTACAGGCCTAGCACGATTTGCTCATCCCGACTCCTCACCACATCCCCTCAGTGCCCTTGAGTACTGTATGGCCGAAATGGGGATTTAGCCTATTATAGGGTCCTCAATAATTTGAATAGGGTTTGGAGCTTGATAGTCAGTAGATACTCAAGTAAGTAGTGGCTTCTGCATTAGGCCCTCATGGAGGCTACCATTGGGGGGTTTGCGGTATACCCTCGAACGGCCAACGCTAAACCTCGACACCCCCAAACCCCTGAACCCCCTAACGCCCGATTCCATGAACCATACACCCTTCCACCCTACAACCCTAAAGCCCAACAAGCCCGATAAAATGAACGGCAAGCTTGGCTTTCTCTGAGCTCATCTGAGAGTCTCTGCGTAGGCCTCGCACGGGTGTTGGCCGTTTTGGTACCAAGCATATAAGACTCTCTCAGAATAAAGAGTGTATGGGGTTCTTGGGGTGTGGAGGGTTCGAAGTTTAAGAGTTTCTACAGCTTAGAGAGAGTTCAGGGGGTGGAGGTTTCAGACTGCAGCGTTTCGGGGCTGTTGCTGCGGGACTACTTCGGCAGGCAGCCTTTCATGTTTTCGAGTCGATATGAGCATTGTGGGAAGGTCCATAAGATGTATTAGAAGACTCATTATTGCAATATCGTAGAGTTCAAGATAAAAGAAGACAGCAGATTGCAAAACAATCACTGTCTAGAGGCACTGGCGACCTCATGTCTGAGAAACATAGTGTACTTTTCTGGTTGTCATCAGGGAGTGGAGCAGCTTAGAAAGTATCGTCACCATTGTGGGTTGCCCTTTCATGAATATACCACGAAGCTGTCCTTGAGCTCGTTAGATAGACTTCCTTGTAGTGTGTTGCTGTGACTGCCTAAGTAGGACCTTGAAGAGAGTTGCCATAGCCTACCAGCGCTGAAGCCTCAAGCCAAGCAGCGGTGATTCATCAGTAACCCATAGTATTCCCTTCCATAGATGCAAACCCTAAACCCTGGACCCTAAACCCTAAACCCTGGACCCTAAACCCTATACCCTAAACCCTCGTCATCGACGGCGGCCAACACCGTGTGGAGACGGGGATACGTGACGCTTTCCGACCATGCTGAAGTTTCCTGAGTGACGCCGCCGCGTACCCGAATCTCTCCTCTGGCATCCTTACCAGGAGGTTTGCGGTTTAGCAGGGTTTTCAGAGTTACCATATACTTGAAATTCTGAGCAGACAAATTTGCACCTTCCCGGCTTCGCCTGCTTTCAGCTCCTTCGCCTTGTGGCACTTGCGCATTTGCTGGCTGCTTGGCTTTGCTCTAGGTTGGGGCTTATGGCTTTCGCGGTTGTTGGCTTCTTGCCTTTTTGGCAAACCCTAAACCCCGAACCCCTAAACCCTAAACCCTAAACCCGGAACCCGGCACGGCTGAAGGCTAAGGTCTAGAGCTTTCATTGTACGCCCTATTCGAACTGGGTTTGGAGCAACGAGTCTATAGTGACTGTAAGGGAATATCATCTACATCTACATGTATGTGCATATATTATATGTATAACTATGTATGTAATATGTGTGTGTGTGGTGGGTACCGTGCATGTATGCATGCATGTGCGTTGTTTGTTTGCTTGTTTGTATGTTCGCCTATTGTTTGTTTTTGTTGTTTAGTTGTTTGTCTGTCTCTTTCTCAGTATCTATGTATGTATCTGAGTCTGTATTGATGTATGTATATCTTGCACGTTCGTTAGTGAGCGGAAGTTGCGGATTTCGGTCATTCCTCCGCAGTTCCATGTTTCCCCACGAAGGACATTCGACCCGGAAGCCACAAGGCACGGCCAGTCGACCCTCGATACCCCAAACGCCCCGCAGACACAAACCTCACGAGTTGAGGGTTTAGGGCCTATATAGGCTTTATAGGGTCTAGGGTTCGTTTCTGAGAGCCCATCAACACGGAAACGAGCCGGCGTTGCCTGCAGGAAAGCACCCGTGCAGTGCGGGCACAGTGTCGCAGACAGCTCTAGGTCATGGCAATGTCAGGTCCGGGAAAGTGACCTCGTCGCGCACGACCGCAGTGGTTTGAATTCAGAATTGTTGGTCTGCCGTAAATTTTCGTGTGGCAGGACCGAAATGAATACATCGAGGGATTGGAGTAGCTTGAGTTCCATGCTGGGGGGCAGACGCTGAACCAATCATTCCGCGACCATGCGGTAAGAAGGAAGCGCACGCACGCACGTGCACTTCTTATTGCAGCCACTACAAAGCTTAAGCTGCGATTCGCACGCAGTCCGATTCATGTCACATGCAGTAGCTAGCAGTGCAAGAATGTTACGATACAGCCAGCATTGTCAGAATATACTTATACCACGCAAAGGCCGATTTTCAAAAGGCATCACAAGGCCTCATCCAGGCCCGTTCCACTGGAGGCTCCATCCTTAGCCAGGAAGTTAGCAGTTCATTGTGCGCCGAAATACATAGAAAGGATGCGGAGGCCCAGTCTAGCCAAAGAGAGCCTTGCGTTGTTTTCTGTGTGGTCGCACGCAGTGTTTGGAGTTGGGGTTCGGGCTTCCGGGTTGAGGGTTGAAGTTGGCTTCTTATTATAGGGTTCTGGGGATTGAGCAGCTTCCTGCAGAGGGCGTTTCTTGGACGATGATCGATGCAGCCTTGCGACCCTAAACTCGACTTTTCGCGCGAACAGCTGCGCACGAGCAAAACAGCGTGCCCAGCTTGGCGTGGCGCTTCATCTTCAGCGCGTCGTTGCAGGGCTTACAGGTATCAGGTTCGAGCTTCGGGGTGGGTACCGGCCTATCTGACACAGAGATCACTACCAGATAGCGAAACGGTGCATAAGCTCATGTAGGTGGTAGCGCATCGCTGCTAACATTGCAGAACAGCTACGTCTAATTGGCTGTGGGGAATGTGCTGCATGGTTTTCAAGATGCTGGCTTTATGTCCTTAGTAGCTGAATGAGTACACTTTACGCTTTTTGGGTGTATACCCTAAACCCTAAACCCTAAACCCTAAACCCTATAATATGATCCCCTATAGAACTGAAAGTGTAGACTTCGTTGGGGGCCTCTGAACTCAGCAGCGACGTGTCATGTCGGCTCCCGATCTTCCAGGCTCTGGTGGTTTAGGGTTTACAGGGCTTATAGGTTTTTTTGGGGTTTAGGGGTTTAGGGTTTTTTGGGGTTTAGGGGTTTAGTTTTTTTTGGGGTTTAGGGGTTTTTAGGGCTTAGAGTTTAGGGTTTAGGGTTTAGGGTTTAGGGTTTACGGTTTAGGAGTTTAGGAGTTTAGGGGTTTAGGGGTTTAGGGGTTTATAGGGTTTAGAGTTTAGGGGTTAAGGGTTTAGGGTTCTGCAGCAGCTAGCAATCATGGAAGGAGGTGTTCACGTGCTTTTCTTGTATACACTCTAGCACAGAGTCCGAACACCCTGAAGCCTCAACCCTAAACTTTGATCCCTCAACCCCTAAACCCCAAACTTTTAAAGCCTCAACTCTAAACCCCTAAACCGCAAGCCCGAAATCCGAAATGTACATGTTCGGGGCCATTGGGTCGTCCAGCAGGCAGCAGAGCCATTCCCAAATGGTCCTATGTACTGTTATGGGGGATACTTCCCTAAATCATGAGCAGTAACTCCTAATGTAATTAGGGTTTCAGGTTCAGGATTTTAGGAGACCCTATGTACATTCTACCCTAAACCCTATAAACCCTAAACCCTACATCCTATACCCTAAACCCTAAACCCTAAACCCTAAACCCTAAACCCTAAACCCCAATATGTAGATACCTAGAACCCTTGGAGTCTTGCTGCAGCCCGGGCCTGACCCCGCGAACCCCACGGGCGACCCAGAGTCGAATTGAGATCCTTTCTCTATCGTATAGTAGATATTCCTTAATAGGTATACAATATATATACATATATATATACATATATATATATATGATCTATATTTCTATATATATATATATATATAAAAATATAAAGATAGATAGATTCATATATAGATACTTGTGTGTACTATGGGTTTTGTCCTGGCAACATCCCGTCTATATGAAGATCCTTGTATGCTTTAGTGTTTCGGGTTCAGGGTCGGGGTTTCGGGTTACTTCATCCGGGAGATACAGGTGACGATGGAAATGCCGACTCTGAGTACCCTGGTGCCTGAATCTCAAGGAAGGAACCCCTTAGCCTTCACCGTCTTGACCTTGGCAACCATGTGGTTTAGGGTTTAGAGGTTTAGGGTTTAGAGGTTTAGGGTTTAGAGGTTTAGGGTTTAGAGGTTAAGGGTTTAGAGGTTTAGGGTTTAGAGGTTAAGGGTTTAGAGGTTTAGGGTTTAAAGGTTAAGGGTTTAGAGGTTTAGGGTTTAGAGGTTTAGGGTTTAGAGGTTAAGGGTTTAGAGGTTAAGGGTTTAGAGGTTTAGGGTTTAGAGGTTTAGGGTTTAGAGGTTTAGGGTTTAGAGGTTTAGGGTTTAGAGGTTTAGGGTTTAGAGGTTTAGGGTTAAGGGTTGCAGGTCCAATTAACCTGCCTAATCAGCCACTCAACATTGAGACTGAACTGCCCTTCTGTACCCTATAGGATGCACCCTTAAGGGGGGACCCTACTCGGTAACCCCATAGTTCCCTCAAGCGGGGGGACCATTTAGGTAACCCCATAGCAATTAGAGAACCCTACAATACCATGAAAAGGGGACCCTGTTATGGAATCCGACATTATTCCCCAAGCCCCTAAACCCTTGAACCCCCAAACCCTAAACCCTAAACCCTATTTTGAATCCGACAAGTCCTTTGGGCTGCGAGGTTGTATGGGGCTTATCGAAGGAACTCCAAGCACCAGATGGGTAGTTGTCCAAATTAGGGTCCTTTTCAGGGTCCTCTTTTTTTTAATAAGGGTGCCGTACTTTTTTGGGGGACCTAAAAAGGGACCCCCAGTTTAGAGAACTACCCAGATCCCAATGCTCAATCTTGCCTTGGGTTGTAGGGTTTAGGGTTTAGGGTTTAGGGTTTAGGGTTTAGGGTTTAGGGTTTAGGGTTTAGGGTTTAGGGTTTAAAGGGCCTGAACCATTCCAAACCCCATGCCCTGATAGAGACCTGAAGGCAAAAACCCCTTAGCCCCAGCCTCGCAAACAAGAAGCCACCTCATACTCAGGCCTTAGCGCATTGCAGTGGACCCTACCATAAGTTTGGGAAAAACATTCCTCAAGTACGGATATGATAAGTTATAGGGCAGTGAGTATATCCTTAATTCAGAACCCTTCCAATAATTTTGGTAATATTCCGCAAACGAGACAAACTGTGGACGTACCATGCCATGGGCGCAACCTGTCGGCCATGAGGCCTACCACCGGTACAGGGTCTTCAGACGGGTACTTCAACAAGTAGAACAGCTTCGCTGTCGGGCTTTATTAAACGGGCTTTGTAGGGATTTTGCAGAGTTCTATGGAGTTCAATATAGGAGCCTTGCCGATCAGAGCACGGCATTTGAAAAACATGAGTACTAGTCCTAGCTAGAATGTAAATCAGTATGAACAGTGAAAACATGTAAGCACACACACACACATATTATATACATATATATATATATACATAACTTCTATATAAATATATGTATATATATATATATAGATATTTATATATATAGATAGATATATATATATATATATAGATAGATATATATATATATATAGATAGAAATAGATATATATATATATACACATAGCTCTTTCATATTACTGAGAGTAGGCTTTGTTCCGGCGCGTCAGTTTGCTACGCGGCCGTGGCTATGAATATAGGGCCCTGAGTATCTTTGGTTTTCCTCGCGCCCTGTCCCTGCCTTCGGGAGGACTCGTCGTGGTTTTTCAGTATTTTTGGAAGTTCATCCCTAAGATGCCCGAACAAGTTTGCTTCTAAAGACTCTTACAACTCGGTCCATGTGTTGAGGCCTTTTCCGTAAGCCTCAACCCTAAACCCTGAACCCTAAACCATAAACCCTAAACCATAAACCCTAAACCATAAACCCTAAACCATAAACCCTAAACCATAAACCCTAAACCCTAAACCTCAAGGGTGTGGGGGCTGGTACGGGGGGCTTTCAGAGTTTGCAGCGAAGGGGTTGAACGAAGGCTTGGGCTGTCAGTTCTCCAACCCAGCGTCTCCAAAACAGCAAATGTTTAGGGATTGTGGCTTAATATATATATATATATATAAGGACCTTTATAACTACCTGTATTCTTTTAGTGGTTCCTCATTATAACTGCAGCATAATGGGCAACACAACCCTGCAAGTGTTTATGGTTTGTGGCTTAATGTAGGGGCCTTCATACCTATATCATTAGAGCAGGGTTCCTTTAAAGGGATCCTTAAAGGGTTCTGTAAGGGATCCATGTTGGGGTTCTAATATAGGGACCTTTATAACTACCTATATTATTTTGGTGGTTCCTTATTATAACTATAGCATAATGGGCCCCAAAACCCTGCAAGTGTTTAAGGTTTGTGGCTTAATGTAGGGGGCTTCATACCTATATTATTAGAGTAGGGTTCCTTTAAAGGGATCCTTAAAGGTCTCTATAAGGGATCCATGATAGGGTTCTAATATAGGGGCTTTTGATAACTACCTATGTTATTTTGGGGGTTCCATATTATAACTATAGTATAACGGGCCCCAAAACCTTATTCTAGTTATTAAGGTCCCTTTATTAACTTACACACTGGGGGCGGAAAGGGGGGGGGGTTCACATGATGATTCGCAGGAACATTCCTTAATTGCCCGACCGCTCCGATTCGCCCGAACTTGAAACCAAACCCCGAATTTCGAAACCCAAACCCTAAGAATAAGAACAACTCCTAAAGCTTACGATGAGGGAGTATGAGGGATTTCGACCCGGTTCTTTAAGCCCGGCAACCATCTCAAGACCATCAGCGGGCTCCTTCGTAGTATTACTATGAATAACAATAGTAAAAGCAAGAAGTGTTGAAATAACAATATCGACAAAATAGCAACAACAACAGCAACAACAATAGCCAGAATACGGATCATGCTTGACACTGCTCAGTATCACTGGCTTCTTGATTTTTCTTATTGTCCAAGCCCACGGGGCTAGTAGAACATATTGGTATAGTTTTGTGTCCGGGGTTTTCTAGGGATTCTAGGGGTTTCAGAACATGGGCTTGTGTCGTTCTATAGGTTTCAGCTCTGTTGATGATTAGAGGGCTTGCACCTTCCGCCAGGCGCCGCCGACGCGGCGCTGGAGTCTTCTGGGACCGATAAGACTTTGGCTGTAGGGCTTCGACTGTAGACATTGCCGGGTGCACATTGGAATTTGACTTCTGGGGATACTGGGAAGAAAAGCCCTGCTTCCTGTGCTCTTCTAGAACTTCCATTCCTTTGGCCATGAGGCCTTTTTCCGGAACACGTGGAGCCTTATTCAAAACCTATGAAACCTCGTCAAGCCCCAATACAAGCCCTATGAAACCCTACGATGAGGGCATAAAATAACTGGTAGTCTGTTGCCTCTATAGTCGTCTATAATCTGAAGTATGATCATGTTTCATCACTAATTAAGAAGAAAATATCCCTCAACACTTAGTTCAAGATTGTATATGGATACTTTATGGAACCCTTTCAGAAACCCTTTCTTAAGTATCACGGCCCATAATTCGCGGCTCTTGAAACTAGGACCAAGAGACTCCAAAACCCTTCAGTTCAGGACTACACTTTAAATGATGCTAGGATCCCAAATAAGGTAAAAAGTATGAGAACAGGAACCCAAACGAATGAGGTTGAAGGTATATTCCTTAATTAAGGGAGATTAGAGCCTCTTTGCAGCCTGTCCGCGGCAGTTTGTAGCTCAAACAAACCTTAACTTGAAGCATCCTAAGGGACCTCATCAGCCCCTGAAGTTGGGTCCTAAACCCTAAACCCTAAACCTCTATAGGGGTTTAGGGCTTGAGGTTTAGGATTTAGGGTTTATAAGCCCTGAGCCCTAAATGGCAAAAGGGGCGCCTTAAGAAAATAAAACTTCAAGCCCTCAGCAAAGAAAGCCAACAAACAAACAGAACTACAGCATTAACTATGCGTGACCCTCAGCCCTAAACCTTCCAGAAGCTAGTAAGCACTCACCATACGAGTGTCCCAGTTGGCCCGTTTTCCCTTTTCGTAGTCTGAGGTTCCTCAAACAATACCCTATACCAAAAAGGGAGTTCTTTTGTATTTCTAGGTTACGGATAATCCTATAGTAGAAGCCCAACAGCTGGAAACTCAATAGCCTCAACCCTTCAGAGTAATGTATACGGAATCCCAGCACTGTGTGTCCTTAATCCGGTTCCCACCTTTTTGGGTTCCCTAAACCCTAAACCCTAAACCTTAGTTTTCTGTAGCCATAAGAGGACCTGGCGAAGGTCGGGCTAGTCCTTTCCTTGGCGGCACTCCCGGGCGTCGCTTTCGCAGTGCGTCTTGCCTGTGATCTTGGAGAAACGACCCAAAGACCCCAGTACGCCTTGTAGGGACTTCAGGTTAAAGTACAGGGGCTGTTCTTTACTCTCTCTCTCTCTATATATATATATATATATATATATGACATACATACATACATACATGCATGCATGCATGCATGCATGCATGCATGCATGCATACATACATATGTTGTACCCTCCATGTCATGACTAAGGGGT
>CAJNDV010036731.1:0-11046 GCA_905221635.1 Symbiodinium sp. CCMP2456 | reverse complement strand
CCCCAGTACGCCTTGTAGGGACTTCAGGTTAAAGTACAGGGGCTGTTCTTTACTCTCTCTCTCTCTATATATATATATATATATATATATGACATACATACATACATACATGCATGCATGCATGCATGCATGCATGCATGCATGCATACATACATATGTTGTACCCTCCATGTCATGACTAAGGGGTATTGGGTTTGCCGCAGCGCCCAAAGGCCCTCGAACTCATCAGCCGACGACCCTATCTCTAAAGCTCTAGGGACTCATGTTTGAAGGATTCTGGGCCCAAAGACCGTACCGGTTTCGGGCTTTTGGGCGATTTTGAGCCTTAGAGTATATATATATATATATATATATATATATATCCCTGAAGCTCGATCCGGGGCCAGGGGCCAGAATCGAGGCACTTAGAGATGCGAGCATCCGTTACAGAGTGGTCTCATCTTCGGGGCTTCTTTCAGAGGACCTTGTCGCGTGCAGCACAGACCCTGACCTCATTGACCCCATGTTGACATCGGCATACGCCGGAACCAGACTCAGAGCATCGTATCCGTACTTGGACGTGTAATTACATGCCCTTCCATCACTACTCCCTGCCGGAGTTCGATCGAGAATTGGCTTCAGAATTCAACGCACCTCGAGCGCTCGGTCGCCGTTGGATGCGCGAAGTTTATCCCGTACTTGTTCCCAGACAACGCATTGAGGTCAGCCGTGAAGCTGGAGAAGGAAGCGTCGACACTGCTTGGTTTATCCTCGGTCGCGCGGTCTATGTTGGCATTAATAAGGGAATCCCTGAGCGCCAAAGGTGAGTTTGTAGAAGGCAGCGGACAGTCACAGTGTTGATCGGTTTCTCCTTGTGCTGGAGCCGATGAGAGATGTTCGGGAGACCCTGATATACTAAACCCTAAACCCTATAAACCCTATAAACCCTATAAACCCTATAAACCCTATAAACCCTATAAACCCTAAACCCTAAACCGGGGCGGGGGCCCAATTGAGCCTTGCCGGGTCGACCCTCATGACAACGAGCCGCTCCATCCTCCTGGACCTGTTGGGTCGGTACCTACCGACGGTGGCGACATTGAATCCCAAAGGGTCCTATGTACCTATATAGTAGAATGTAGGGCTCCCGTGGGGTTGAGGGTTTAGGGTCCTTGTGACATTTTAAGGGTTCTTAAGTACCCATGTGGCAGAATGTAGGGCTTCTATGTTTGGCCCAAACATACTCTAAACCTTAAACCCTTAAAGCCCCCAAACATACCCAAGCATCAAGATAGCGCCCTCAACCCTAGACTCTAAGAGCCCCAGAACCCGCAAACACATTTCTTTTTGGGTACTTAGAACTACTTTTGAGTTTTGGGTTACGATTATCCCTAAGAAACAGCCCAAACTGTATTTTTGGCTCGGGTCCCAATTGCAAAGACACTGCTGGGCGAATGTAAGGTTCTCCGCGTCGGATTACGAGGCGATGAAGCTTGATTCCAGTCGCACCAACGCCTTCTACAAGGCGGGCGGCTTCTAGGGCCTGACATAGGCCATGGGTATATGTAGGGTTTAAGGATTTATGGGGTTTAGGGTGTAGGGTTTAGGGTTTAGGGTTTAGGGTGTAGGGATTAATCCACAAGGGTCCACCCTGTTCTACAAGGCGGGCCTCGGGATGACAGGGGCCGATGAGTCTCTGGGGTTGCTCGAGACTACACATCGCCGCATACCCTAAAAGTGGGGGGGTATTCTAAACAGGGTTCCATAATGAGTTGTGCCTCAATGGCTAGACAAGGATTTCGGGGCACATGATGCTTCAGTCATGAGGGGCTGTAAGGGGATACTCTCACCCCTAAACCCTAAACCCTAAACCCTAAACCCTAAACCCTAACTATCCCGACCCCGACACTTGGCGACCAGGCAATTGACGAGCTTTGTCCTGACCGCGTTGTGTTGGATCTGGGTGCTTTGACCGCAAAGAGTCCCCCTAGCCCTCGAACTCTTGGGTTCAGGCTTTAGGGTTTACGGTTTAGAGGTTTGAGGGTGTAGGGTTTTGGGGTTTAAAGGGTTTAGAGTAGTTTGGTTCAGATTTCTAGTCCGGGTGCTAAGATTCTCTCGTCGTTGCCAGTGGTTTTCCCGTTCGGCAAGAGCATCCTAATCGTTTGCTCCTCATCCTCGTACTCTTCGCCAGCACAACCATCGTCGCTACCAGCATGATCACCTCCACCAGTGCATATATATATATATATATGTATATAACTACGCATTATATATATATATATACACACGTACTAGTTCATCTTTTGCTATCACTTATCGCCCAAGTAAGTCTTAGCTAGCGTTGCTTGCCTCTCGCAAGCATTGATTCCTGCTCGCTCCATCTGATCTGGTTTGGGCTTTTTTTCTGCATAAGAGGTCTGCATCAGAATGGTTTACCGCTGTGGGATTGGGCCATGTGACGACTTGGGCTTTGAGCCTCTTCTTCCCTAACGTTTCCCCTAAAGTCTGATTTTATCGTTTCCATCCCTGTCCTGGAGTTGAGCTCGTATTTGGAGGTCCCCTGGCGCAACCAAAAAGACATGTACATTCTTGACATATTTCTAGTAACATCTATTCCAAGACCAGCACTGAGGGAGTGCTTACGTGCGTCCTGGCGCTCAACCGAAGGCCAAGACCCATCCGCGGTAACAGGAGCACCCCATTACCATTGCAATTCCGACATCTATTTACGTCCACAATATGCTTCCAACACACCATTCTAGTTGCTAACGCCCTTGTAATTTTGCTTTATGGACCCCTTTGTAGTAAACCCGTATAGAACCCTTTCGTTGTTAAGACCTTTATAGCCAACAGAAACCCTGAAGCGAAGATGTGGCACGACCTTCATAGCCAACAGAAACCCTTAAGCGAAGATGTGGCACGACCTTTATAGCCAACAGAAGCCCTGAAGCGAAGATGTGGCACAGGCACGGGCGCCACCGCGCTGTTGGCTATCCGGGCAGCCCAGGCTGCCTGCAGTTCGGGTTTAGGGCTTGGGATTAAGAACCCCAAAACCCACTTTTTTGTAGGCTCTTATTATACACCCTAATATGGGATTTATAGGGACCCTACAAAAAAGTAGGTTTTTGCGTTCTTAAGGTGGGGTTTAGAATAATGCAGACTCCTGATTTCTAAAGGTCCCTTAATTTTTCGCAGCAGAGAGTGCGAAGTTCTGTTGGCCCGCAAAGTCCTGTCACATGTTCGTTACTGCTGGCTCCAAGATTCCGGCCCCATGTTCATCGGCACTTGTGATATATGTTCCGGTCACCTGTGTACAATCATTCGACAGAACTGCTCCTTTTGCAACCAAGGGGCGGCCAACCAGATTTCACGCCTTCCCATTCCCCACTATCTGAAGGCCCGTCATAATAGGACCCCTACGAAAAGCTAACAGAAGAGGGCTTGAGAAATCAGGGTTTTCACCCTACTCAAAACTTGAGGTGCAAGTGTCCGTATTGTCAGATTCAGGATTGAGGACTTTGGAGCTCCGTTTTTTTTTTGTGAGTTTAGGGTTTAGGGTATAGGGTTTAGGGTTTAGGGTTTAGGTTTTAGGGTTGTGTGTGCTTTTTTGGGATATTGGTGTCTGAAGGGTCTCGGGAGGGAAGGGTTTGGCGGATGGGGTTTCCGGGCTTGGTGTCTTGGGAATGGAGGGCGTGGGGGTTGGGTTTGGGGTGTAGGGGTGTAGTGGTCACCCAAGCCTCCAATCCCTTTGCCCTATAATCTCGAAACCCCGAACCTTCTGATATAAAATCTCTAAACTCTATAAACCCCAAACCCTTAACCCAAACCTTTATAATGCATCCCTAAAGACTCAAAATAGCCCAACAGACCTACATAGTTTGGTCTTTGGGCCCAAAAGCCTTATCCAAACCCTGAGCCCCAAACCCTAAGCCCTAAAACCCAAAATCCTAGAACGCTAAACCCTAAACCTCCAAACCCTGTACCCTCGACCCCAAACCCTAAACCCTAAAACCCAAAACCCTAAACCCTAAACCTCCAAACCCTAAACCTCCAAAAACCTGAACCCCGAAGTTTTCAGAAGGCGGGGGCCAAGCACGTCTATGCTGCAACCTGGTCTGGATGTTTGGGGTTTGGGGGGCATTGGGGGGAGACCTAGGGGTTAGGGTGTAGGGTTTGGGGTCTAGGGTTTAGGGTTCATGGTCTAGGGTCTGGGGTTTAGGGTTTAGGGTTTAGGGTTTAGGGTTTAGGGTTTAGGGTTCATGGTCTAGGGTCTGGCGTTTAGTGTGCATGGCCATGGTTGTATGCCTAATTAGGGCTCCATGTTTGGACTCGGATTTTTCGGGTCTAGCTAGCTGCCTGGCATTTGGAGCCTTTGTTGATTCTAAACTGATCCTGGCGAAGGGGCTTGTTACTATAGAAGTCGAAATGATTACCAGGATTGTTTCTGAGGGTTCCTGTTTTGAATTATAATATACAGAAGCCCAAAACCCTATTCTAATTATTAAGGCCCCTGTAGTAGCTGTTACGAGCGGAGTAGAAGTCTAACATGGGCTCATCAGTAGCTTGAACAGGACCTAAGAATCATGTACTTGGGGGTGACGGATAGTAGTCTCGCAGGGTTTGTATTCAGAAGAGTATATGAGTATTATGTACTTGGGCCCGCAAGGTGAACCTTAAACCCCAAACCATGAACCCTAAACCCTAAACCCTAAAACCCTAAAGCCCTAAAACCCCAGAACCCTAAACCTTAAACCCTAAACCCTAAGCCCTTAAGCCTTAGTCGCCTCAGCCTGGGATCCCAGGCCCTCAACCCTTCACCCCAAATCCCTAAACTAGGCCCTATGAGCCCTCATATAGAAGCCTAAATAACTACCAATCTTGTTCCTTATCACTATGGCTCTTTATTGTAATTCTGCTATGAAGGGGCCCACAACCCTATTCTAGTTATTTAGGCCCCTACATTATACCCTCAAGCCCTCCGGCCCCTCAAAGCTCATCGTGGGCTAACCCTAGGGTTTAGGGTTTAGGGTTTAGGGTTTCACCTATTCCTCAAACTATTGGCGCATCTGAACACGAAGACAGTAGAGTAGGTAACCCTTTACCTTTCCGGGGTACGGTAAGACTAATTCCTACATAATCCCAAGGGTTGGGGTGAAGGCAGGATGCCTATCGAGGGTTGCTACTTTGTAATCGGGGCAGGTTTGAGAAAGCATTGATCAAGCCGTCTCTGAGGGGGCTTTCCTGGGTCTAGGGTTTAGGATTCAGGGTTAGGGTTTAGGGCTTTTTGGTCTTGGATGATACGTGCCCGCCAAGTCTTTTGCTCTGTGGCACGTCCTATACCCTCTTTCTGCCTTCCATTACTATTCGACCTTAAATACCTAGTATTGGGGACCATATACCTCGATTTGAGGGTACAAGGAGGGTCGTATGCATTTACACTTGTGTTTTATAAGAAAGCCCCATAAGGATCTCACGCCCACAAGCAAGAAGATCCCGAACCCTAAACCCGAGAACAAGTGATGGCTGGCAACCCCCTAAACCCTAAACCCAAAACAGTAAACCCTAAACCCTAAAACCCTAAAACCCTAAAACCCCAGAACCCTAAACCCTAAAACCCTAAAAACCCTAAAACCCTAAACCCTAAACCCTGTACCAAAAAACAACCATCCCGAACCCTGACATGAGCTTGTTTCAATGTAGCCCCAGCAGGCTAAGGGTTTAGGGCTATAAGGTTTTAGGGTTTTGGGTTTTAGGGATTAGCGTTTAGGGATTAGGGTTTTGGGTTTAGGGTTTAGGAGTTATCGTTTTAGGTTTTTAGGTTTTTAGGGTTTAGGCTTCAGGGATTAGGGTTTAGGGTTTAGGGAACCAGTGTGAAGGAGAGCATGATAAGGAACCAAGTTACTATTTGCCCCACTCCTGGCCTCAAAAGCGGAATCTGTCAGCGCTTTCTAAGGCTTCCACAAGGGTTGCAAAGGTTTAGGGTTCAGGGTTTCGGGTTTAGGGTGCAGGAATGAGGGTTTAGGGTTGAATATAGAAGCTTGAATAATTGCCCAATGCTACATTCCTTGGAACTTTCCAAGAACAACGCAAGACACAAAAGCTACACCCTAAGCACTAAGGCCCTTACCCATACATTTTGTTTGGACTTCGGGGCTTGGGGTTGGCTTGTGGAAGCTTGCATCCTGCATGAAAACTTCTGCAGCACTACTAGGGTTTAGGGTTTAGGGGTTTAGGGTTTAGGGTTTTTCTTTTGCGGATGCCTTGCAGCGGAACCAGGGATATGGCGTCCCGTGCCAAAGCCCAGACCCTACCCTCAACCCAGGTGCCTAGTTGTTGACCCTAAACTCCAAATCCTACACCCTGCACACTCAACCCTACACCCTGAACCTGAAACTCCACACCCTGGTGCCTAAACTCCCAGACCCTAACCCTAAACCCTAACCCTAAATCCTAAACCCTAAACACTAAACCCAACAGGCCCAGACACGAAGCCATGAAACCCTACACCCTGCACACTGAACCCTATAAACTCCACACCCGGTGCCCAAACACCTAAAACCTTGCACCCTAAACCCAACAGCCTTAAACGCGAAGCCCTGAAATCCTAAGGTGGCACCGAAACCCCTTAAACCCAAGAGCCCTAAACGCGAAGCCCTGAAGCCCTAAGGTGGAGGTTTCCGAGAGCTCTGCTCAGGGAGCAGCGGAAAGCATTGCCGGCGACCGAGGGGTTGAGGGTTTGAGGGTTTAGGGTTTAGGGTTTAGGGTTTTAGGGTTTAGGGTTTAGGGTTTAGGTTTTAGGGTGGCTCCTGCAAGGGTACAGTACAAGAGCTGTGGAAGCGTTTTAGGTTTTTGTTTTATGTTTTTTGGTGTGTTTTTTAGGGTTTTGGAGGGGGTGACGGTGTTTAGGCAGGGTGCAGGGGTTAGGCCTCAGGGGCTTTTAACATAGAAGCCTAAATAACTACCAATACTATTTTGGGGGTTCCTTATTCTAATTATACTTTCATGTACCCAAAACCCCAGTCTAATCATTAAGGCCCCTACATGACATTGGTTTGACAAGGCCGGGGCACTTATACACCTGTGGCTCCTGAGTTTGTCAGGAGTGCTAAGTTTTGTCAGGAGTGTTCAGTCTAGGGCATTTTCAGGTGGGTAGTTACCGTTATAGGAGCCTTATAGAAGGTCTATATACTTTATGGAAGCCTTATAGAAGCCCTATATATCCCAAACTCCCCACCTGTGGTTTCCTTTGATTTAGGGTTCACAAACATGTGCTGAACATCCAAGGCCTAAACCCTGCGCCCTGAATCCCCCGGCTGAGCCTAAACGTTGAAGCCCTAGGCACGACCCTTAAACCCAAAAGTTGAGAGGAGCTGTGGCTTAGGGTTTAAGATTTAGGGTTTAGGCTTTAAGGTTTAGGGTTCAGGGTTTAGGGTTTAGGGTCAGAGGGGCTTGGCTACTTACAGACATCGGTTGGCTTCGAAAGCTCCAAGCACTCTTTGTGTGTGTGTGTGTTGTAATCATTTGTTATTTTGAGACCCCACGGCCCACAGTTTCATGTTTAGTATTTGTTCAACTGAAGAGACAGAGACACACCCAGAGTTTTGCAATGAAGGTAGCAATCGCAATTGCCATCATCGGAGCAGTCGTACTGTTCTTGGCATGGTCGCCATGCTTCTGAAGCTGTCGATCGTGTGCCATGAACCCTGGCTTGAAGGCTAAGCGAAGCGGCTTAGGGGCTTAGGGTTTAGGTATCCGAATCCGATTTGTTCAGCTTGTCTTGCGATGGCTGCTTCAAGTGGGATGCCGAGAAACTCCAAACCCCAAGCCGTTGGGTTAGGCATTAATGGGCTGGGGTAGGAAGTAGCTTGCTGTCACAGCCACCTCAAGCGATACCAGGTCCTACTCATGACTGAATTCAGTTGACCCTAGCCTGAACCCTGTAGCTCAACTAGGCCCAAAACCCCTAGGCGCCCAGACCCAAAGGCACGGCCTCCAAGCCTGAAGCCTTAGCAGGAACCCTAACCCTAAACCCTAAGCCAAAACAACCTAGACCTGAGCCCTCAAGTCTTTAACGGTATCCTGAACTCTAAAGCCCTTATAGACGCCAAAAGCCTTAAAGCGGGATCCCCTTGAACCATTAACGCCCTATAAACCCTAAACCCAAAACCCCCCACCCAAAACCCTAAACCCTAAACCCTAAACCCCACACCCAAAACCCAAAACCCCCCACCCAAAACCCTAAACCCTAAACCCTAAACCCCACACCCAAAACCCAAAACCCCCCACCCAGAACCCTAAACCCAAAACCCCAAACCCCACACCCAAAACCCAAAACCCCACACCCTAAACCCAAAACCCAAAACCCCAAACCCCACACCCAAAACCCAAAACCCCACACCCTAAACCCAAAACCCAAAACCCCAAACCCAAAACCTAAACCCTAAATCCTAAACCCAAAACCCAAACCCAAAACCTAAACCCTAAATCCTAAACCCAAAACCCCAAACCCAAAACCTAAACAGCCTCGCCGAGCAGGGGGCCGCCGGCGTAGCCTCGAAGGTGTCTCTGCTTCTCGGCGACTCCAAGGCACCCCAGGGGCCCAAGTACCTTATATTACCTTATACTAGGGTTTAAAAGGGTTTAGGGTTTAGTTTAGGATTTCAGGGTTCCGGGTTTTAGGGTTTAGGGGGGCCTACCAGGTTTATGATTTCAGAGCTTAGGGGTTCAGGTTTTAGGGTTTAGGGTTTAGGGTTTAGGGCCCAAGTACCTTCAAACCCTGAAATCCTAAACCCTAAATCCTTTTAAACTCTAATATAAGGTAATACAACTTGTATTACCTTATATTCGGGTTTAACAGGGTTTAGGGTTTAGGGTTTAAGAGGGTTTAGGGTTTAGGATTTCACGGTTTAGGGTTTAGGGTTTAGGATTTCAGGGCTTTGGGTTTATAGTGTTAGGGCTTAGGGTTTAGGCTTTAGGGGTTTAAGGATAAGGTCTCCAAAATACTACCCAGACCTTCCAATATGCGTTGATTCAGGATTATACCTTGAAGCATATTCGGGACCTTTTTATGATTTCAGGTATGTTCCCTTCTTAAGGGATCTTGGATGGTCTGGGTAACCTGCATAGCTACTATCTCAAAACCGAGTACGTACGTAATCATTGGGTTCTTTGTCTAGGACATTTTCAGGTGGGTAGTTACCGTTATAGGAGCCTTATAGAAGGTCTATATACCTTATGGAAGCCTTATAGAAGCCGTATATACCCTAAACTCCCCACCTGTAGTTTCCTTTAACTTTGGAGCCTGCGGGGAATCTTCGGGAGCTGTGTAAGACGACAGCCTTTGGGTTTAGGGCTTAGGGTTTAGCAGGGCTTAGGCTTTGGGTGTAGGGCTTCGGGTTTACAGTTTATGGTTCAGGGTTTCGGCTTCAGGGTTTCATATATACTACGCTATACTGTACTACACTATACTATACTATACTGCTCTAGACTACACTGTAGCATGCTCGGCTCGCTGATTGAAAGGGCTGGGAGGTTTGGGCGTCTCGGCTCGCTGATTGAAAGGGCTGGGAGGTGGTTTGGGCGTCATAGTGTTTTGCAGGGGTTGAGGAGGTTTCATGGGGGCTTGCTGTTTTAGACGGGAAAAGGGTTAGAAGGCTCCAAGGGGTTTGGACTTTTTGAGTTTAGGGTCCTTGTAAAGGTTCCAAAAGG
Source organism: Symbiodinium sp. CCMP2456 (assembly GCA_905221635.1). Lineage (NCBI taxonomy): Eukaryota > Dinophyceae > Suessiales > Symbiodiniaceae > Symbiodinium > Symbiodinium sp. CCMP2456. The sequence continues at coordinate 1,359 of CAJNDV010036731.1, read as the reverse complement.
CCTCCAAAGGGAGTTTTTCGGGCTCTCGAGAATCGTAGAATCTTTAGTTGGGTATACAATTCTGTGGGTCTTCAACAGGTTGTTTAGTTTTATTGTTATCGGTACCTGGATGCTTAAAATTTGGCTTCGGATTAATTCAACTTAGATCACAGGAACCCGAAGCCCTAAACCCTAAACCCCTGAACCCTAAAACGCATAAACTCCTAAACCCTAAACCCTAAACCCCTAAAGCCCTAAACTCCCTAAACCCTAAACCCTAAATCCTAAACCCTAAACCCCTAAAGCCCTAAACTCTGAGGGGTTACGGTTTGGGTACAGGAGCTCAGCCTCCCCGAGCCTGTGGATGTCATCGTGCACGAGATCTTGGGAGAGATCGCTAGCCGAGAGGGCACGGAGCCAAGGGGTGAGTTTAAGGGTTCAGGGTTAAGGGTTTAGGGTTTAGGGTATAAGGTTTAGTGTTTAGGGTTTAGGGTTTAGGGGTTTGGGGGGGGGACTGTTTTGGTAGATATCGTCTACTGGCCGAAGCGTTGGCCACGTTAGCCTAAATCCAAAAACTCTGAACCCTAGATCTGAGATGGGTTGATGCTTCAGATGGGTTTGCGATATCATGTGCGAGGTTACTGTCTGCCTAGGCCTTGTTGGAGTTGTCGAGCTTCAAGTTTGAACCGTTTCTGGTCCCTAAGGATTGAGGGCTTATAGGGCTCAGGGCTGAGTAGTAGCCAATGGTAGGTTTAGGATAGGATAGGATGCATTGACGGCGGCCCTTCCGAGGAATGGGCAGAAAGTCATGTGTGGGCGCCACTACCCTGACGGTCTCAGGGCCACCACATCATGATCCAACCAAGGCTCTTTGGATTTTCCGCAGGATTCCTAACCCAGTCGCAGGCGCACCAAGAGACGAACTACCCTGCCGAGTGACTGCACCTTCTGCTGCAGTTCTTCTTCGGAATCTGTATCCTGCAGAAGCGAGGCCGAGCAGCCCGATCCACGGCGTCAAGCTGTGAACGCCGGGCAGGCATCCACAAAATGGCTTAGCCTCACGTTCTCTACACTACACGCTGGGCAGATGTCTAGAGCTTGTGGCACTCCCATCCAAAAGTACCAAATGGCGAGGGGAATGCCTCCAGTCAATCTAGCCACCATCCATGCTCTCAGACATCTCCAGAGGCCTCCATTCCAAACTAATCGAGGCACAATCTGCACAAAGGCCGGAGTAGCCCTAGGCAAAGAGCCCTGCGGGCCCTGGACTTGCAGTTGTGTCATGAACCAGCTGGTTTCTAAGCGCCCAGCAGCAGGCAACACCACATGTTTCTTCCAGGATTGCACTGCCAGCTTGCAGAGCTTTCTTTCCCTTCTCGC
>CAJNDV010036730.1:92292-115193 GCA_905221635.1 Symbiodinium sp. CCMP2456 | reverse complement strand
AGACCCTAAAGGTATCGGGCACATACTATGATATACCATAACCCACCATAATCTACAGAAATATACTCCAGAATCTGTTATATGCTGTCGTTTACGATAGAAAGACCAGAATATATGGCCATACACGACAATAGACCATACTAGATGGCCCAGGCCTCGCAGATGGCTGAGAACATGTCGGCCCCGGCGTCGATTTTCTCTTCTCTCAGGGCTGCCCAGAGCCGAGAGGAGCGAGATGCCTCGCGGGGGGGGGGGGCCTTGCTGTTGGCCGAAGCCCCCACTTCTTATCTCTCTGGCACTATGGTTGTTACTCGAATTCTTATTATTGTTAGTCTGATTGTTGTTATTGTTGTTGTCAACTTATTATCATTGGTATTACGATCATCATCAATGTTATCTGTGTGAACTCGGAGCTCCAACCGCAATCCCAGACCCAGCAAAACCAGCGTGGGCAGCGTCATTGCTGTGATCTTCTTGGTAGCACAGCATAGTGTTCTAAACTCACGGTTCATTACAAGTCCGCCCATCACAAGTGAAACCGGAGCAGCACTGGAGCTAGCCGCCTTGACCTGGTGAGCAGTGTGCTAGGGCCGACCAGCTCGACTTTTTGGGGCTAGTAAGTTTATGTGCCACCCCGGTGGTAGTAAAGGATTTGCTTCATCAGCCGGTTTAACCTGTCGCAGTCCGGTCATGTGCTGCTGTGGCCTGTCCCTGCACCGCCCTTGCTCTTCCTGAGCGCCGCCACGACTGGACTGCTGCCGTGGCACAACGTCGCAACCGCTTGAGCTCGCCATGTGGCCAACGGCGGCAAGCCGCAGTGAAGGCAATAAGCTGGCCAACGTGCAGCGGACTCGCGAAGAACTCAGCACAGGGGATGCAGAAATCTGTACGAGTATAAAGTATAAAGTGCCAAAGTGGTGATCGGCTGCTCTTCATGATGCTGAAAGGCCGGCCTTCCAGAATCTTTGTCCGGAGTTTCAGACAACAGCGCCCAAAGCCAGTGCAGCATCCTTTCCGAATCCTCCCTCGAGTGCTCCTCTCAAGGTCAACCCATCAACTTGCAGGGCTCTTTGCCGACACCCCAGAACACGGAAGTCCTTTATGCCCTGCTCGGTCGCTGAAGAACCATAGTGATCCTAAGCTCAGCACTACAAGATCACTTGTCGGACGTGTTCCGCTTTGCTCCACACGGCTCTTCAGTGGCTCATAGTGGATCCACCGAGTCTCAGAGATGTTGCGCAAGCTTGGACAGTTGTCAGCTGCCCCCTCGAGCTTTACTGTGGGAAGTCCAGCAGCTGCAAAGAGAAGATGGCGAAGCAAACGCAAAGCGAAGTTCTCTGAGCATGTCCTTGGCTTCAGGGTAGCAAGGCTGGGACTCTAGACAATCCATGTCATTGCGTCTAACGCTTGCGATGGCTGTGTCATGGTGCTGGCAAAGCAGGTGCAGAGCTCTGCTGTCTCTTCCATCTGCATGAGGTTCGCCCTCCAGAACCTGCTGCGAGCAATGGCTGCAAAAAGCCACAGCAAGGCAAGAATCCAGTACAACGGCTGAAAGCAATGAGTCCAGCCAGGCCTGAAAAACGCGTGCGAGAAGCTTACTTTCATCTGCAGCCATTCCGGATACATCTTCAGCAGCCTTCTTGGCCGCCAAGCTTGCTTCTCTTGCAGCAGCCTCTGAATCCTGATCCTGTCATTTCTGCTGAGACAGAGCCACTTGAAGTAATTTTGTGCAGACGACGGTTGAGAATTCTGGCCATGATCTGAGAAGCAAGTCATCGCCCGCTTCCTCTTGAGCCTTCATCTTGTTGCCAAACTTCCGCCGTTTCTGGGATGGCTCCTCTGCAGCATGCGTCGCCGCTGTGCACCACATGAGAGCCTCACCAGGGGTCCATGACAGATGTGCGTGCTTACCCACCTCTCAGGCTTTTGGCTTCGCTTGCATAGGATCTCACCCATCGAGGCGGCAAAACGTCTTGTGAAACTCCTATACTAGTAGGCCTTCAACTTCCGGTCCAGGGTCTTTGCCCCTCGGTCCGCCAGCTGGGATGTTCCGTTGCCTCGGCGCAATTGTTTTTGAACACCCAGCAAAGGATCTGGTGGTTGAAGCTAAGTGTCGCCCTCTCTCCTCGATTTTTTGAAGCTGAGGGCGCCAGTACCGCTCGACCAGGAGCCTTAGCCGCGATGAAGAGGGTGCCTATCATCATCATCCTCATCTTTATTATCATCACCACCACCACCACCACCGCAATCATCACCATCACCACAACCATAGCCCTGATCATCCTCTGTCTGTTCCTCATCATGCACATGATCATCATTATCATCATCATCGGTGGTGGTGGTGGTGGTGGTGGTGGTGGTGGTGGTGGTGGTGGTGGCGGTGGTGGCGGTGGCGGTGCTGGCAGTGTGGCAGTGTGGCGGTAGCATTAGCACTGGTACTATCAGTAGCACATGTAACATGTACTAGTTGTGGTAGTAGTCGTCGTCGTTGTGGTGGTGGTAGTAGTAACAGCAGCAGCAGCAGCAGCATTCGCAGCAGACTTGTCATAGTAGTTTTCAGCATCTGACCATTTGACCAAAGCTTTCCGAGAGGCCAAACGGCCTCCTGGGCTGCCAGGCGAAGTATCGGCAATGATGGCAAGTTCTCAGTCATGGGCGGGCAGCATCGACTTGAGGTTTGGGTTTGAGGGAATACAACAAGAAACAACGATCACGGGACGGACGGCATTCACCCTGAAGTGCAGCTTGCCAGTACGATCACACGAGTGCTAGTGCTACAAGGTTGTCTCTGTTCGTCGCAGACTTGTCCCGGTCGCATGTGTTTGGGAGTCGCATTGCCGGATTCTCCATCGTTCTTATGTAAGGCATGTTGTCGGCGGGCGAGATTGAAGTGTAGGGAGCGTGGGAAGGTTGCCAAGCGGTTCAACAGGACACAGGGACACTGATACTTGTTAATTACACACAAAGAAACTATGCCTCACAGAGATCGACAGCAAGCTGCTTGATGAGAGGCTTCGTGCCGCAGATCCACGAACAGCTGGGGCCATTCTGCACTCTGTGCCCTGGCCAAGATGGTCGTCCTCCCCGTGCGCGAGACATCCTGACACCACTTCTTTGTGCCAAACATGCTGTTGCTGGTTGCAATTGGACATGAAGATGGGGGACGCCTGGACGCTGAGGCCACGACTACGATGCCGTTCACCAGGCGCACGACGGCCATTGCATACATGAGGCGTAGTTCGTGATCACTTCTGGGGGCGGCTGCTTCAGGATTCAGGTAGGCATCGTTCAGCATTATCTCCACGAAGCTTGCCGTGACATCCACCGCCACAGGTAGTCGACATCGAGTCCTCCTCAGCCCCGGTCTCCAGAGAACCAAACAACACTGCTCCGTTATAGTCAGGTACGGAGTAACCCTTGTCGTTGCTTGGCAAGAGTCCAGGTCTCAACTCGCTTGACACCCCTGGCTCTTTCGCCCGGCTGCGAAGATGTTAGCTGGAGGAAGACGCCATGGAATTCGGCCCAGGAGGCCCAGGGGGCAACCCTGCTCATACTGGCCAACGGCCAGCTCGACAGAGGTTACCGCTTCATGTGCTGACAATGCTTGTAGATGCCGACGACTTTGATGGGGTGCTTGGAGGGAATGTCTGTCCTGTGTTTGTTGCATGGATGGACCTGCTTGTCTCGAACTTCGCAGTTGCGCCAAATGCCAGGAAGCCGCCCGAATAGGGCTGGCAAAGGCAAGACTAACCCTGAAGGGCTCAGGGCTGGTTAAAATCACTGACCTTAAACCCTAAACCCTAAACCCTGAATCACTGGTTGAATCTTCCAATTTGCCTTGCCCAGGTCTTCTTCTCGTTCCCCATCGGCTGGCACGTCCGTCCTGAAAAGAGATCAGAGGCGTTCGCAATATCTACATAAAGGGATATCTATCTATCTATCTATCTATCTATCTATCTACATACATGCATACACAAATACATACATACATACATACATACATACATACATACATACATACATGCATACATACATACATACATACATACATACATGCATACATACATACATACATACGTACGTACATATTGCATATGCAAAATGTCATATACCGTAAATGGCACGACCTAAATATGGTTAAATATGGTTAAATGCATACATACATACATACATACATACATACATACATGCATGCATGCATGCATGCATGCATACATGCATGCATACATACATACATACACATATACATATACATATACGTATCCATATACATGCATACATACATACATACATACATACACACAAACATACATACATGCATACATACATACATAAATACATACGTACATACATACATACGTACATGCATGCATGCATACAGATGTATGTTTGTGTAGATAGACCGATAGATAGCTAAGTAGATAGATAGACAGACAGATAGACGGTCAGATATATATATATATAGAGAGAGAGAGATTCTCGTATTGCAACACATTGCAAAGCCAAGTCTGCTAACAAGACTTGCTCTTGCTAAGGTCCAGGCGAACTTGTCGCGCTGCTTCCTGCACTTTCCGACAAGCGACAGGCCAGAGTAGGAGCCAGTGACATATTTCAAAACTCAGTAGTTGAATAAGATATGCTTGCTTAATTGTGCCCGTGTTTGTGCGTACCCCCCCAATGGCTCGCAAGAGTCCGGGTCTTATCGAGTTAAAGCAGCTACATGACAGCTAGTGGGCAGTCCCTTCAGGCAAAGGCCCGGACTTGCTGCCTCTTGTCTTTGGTGTTTGGTTTCTGCAGGCTGCTGTCTGCAATATGCCGGTTTGATTACCGACAGGATATATATATATACATATGTATATGCATCTATATGTATATATATATATATATACACACACGTATAATATATAATATATGAATATATACCTGTAGGGTTCTAGAAAAGTTCAACAGTAACCAAGTTTCATTAGATCTTCTTGCTGCAGGCATACAACTGAACCCTCCTCCAGCGCCACCTGGCACGCAATTTTGCTGCTTGCTCATGAATGAACATCTAGCCGGCCGATTCAGCCCACTGCGAGATCTGAAGCCACTGAGGGGCACGCGAGTATGCGGATTCACCAAACTCACCTCATGTGCTCCCTGCACAGGATCTTGTTTCCAGGCACGCGCTTCCCAGACTTCGGAACGCGACGTTGCTCCGGCCTGCTCCCTCATCGTGCGAAGCCTCGAACAACAAAGCAGGCAGGGGCGTGGGATCATTTGAACATGTTTGCATCCAGGCAGCAGGTCAGCCAGAAAATTTGCATTTCTTGAATCTGCCAATGTCTTCGTTGATACAACGACGAAATCTGCCTGCGAAGACTTTTTCACGCTGAGCCCTTCGACGATATGATCAGGAACACCTTTGATCGGGTGGCCTCAAAGGTGACGCTGACAACCTGTGGAAGCTTGATCACCTGAGTAGGCTCCAGCCAAGCCACCGAGGCAAGGGAAGTCTCCAGACCTACAGCACCTACAAAGCCCCAGCCACCTCCGCTAGCACGGCTGATCTGAGCTGCTCATCGTCTTTCTGGCTTGAAGCCTTCTTTCCACAACACACGCAGGGCCGCAGGGCAACCCGGCTCCACATCTGCTCCAGCCTTGACAGCCACTTGGCCTCCTTGATCCTGAGAGAAAGTCCCCATTTCCGGGAGGCTTTTTGTCATTTTTCGAAGCTCTCCGTGTCTCCTTGGCACCAACCTCGGGCTCCTCCAGATCCTGGGCCCTCGGTCAGAAGACGCATCTGCAAGGAAGCCCGGCCCCCAAGCACGGGTTCTGCGTCCTTGCAAAGTCCGCACCATCGGCGCGACTGACAATCCACGCGAACGTCTTCAAGGCCGTCTGCCATGTTCACACTATGTGACTTGCCCTGGCACTGAGACGGTCGAGACACGGCAGGCCTCATTCTCACCCCGTAATGTGTTTTCCTCGGCGGTCTTGATGCAATTCGCGTATGCCTGCCTCGAAACGTTCGGGGATGACAGGCCGCAATCAATGTCACTTGAGATGCTATGCTCAAGCTGGAACTCTTCGTTCCGGTCGCCTCACTAAGACCATGTTTGCATCGCTGATAGAACAAGGGTATCCTGAAGTTCATGGCTTCGAATGCGCATCATCTGCTGATGAAAGTAGCAATAAGCACACTAAGCGCAATGCTCTCGTAGCACTTTTTGAGGGTGTTGGCCTTGCAAGCTGCCAAGTTCAAGGGGTGAACAATAGGGAAGACTTTCGTGCAGACATGGTCCGTGCAACTTACTGGTAAAAGCTAGTTGCGACCCAGCTCGGCTCCTGGCGCAGTGACTCTGGACTCTGTTGTCTGGGTGCTCGATGAAGAACATCAACGAGTTACATACCTTGCCTGTGCGCACATGGTATGTCCTTGCATGTCTGGTGAACGCAACTGGGCGGCAAGGGGCGACAGTGGGCCTGCAGCCACCCGCAGCTTTTCTTTGGTCTCTGCGGTGCCATCCTCAGCTCCTTCCGCAGCGCGCGTGATGCCACGAACCTGACGTCACAGACAGCGCCAGTCACTGCTGTTTCAACAGCAGGCGACACTAGTCCGCCCTGTGTTGGCGAACGGCTCTCTGCAAATTGTTCAGTCTAGGCAGTCTCGGCTTTGCATCGCCACTCCGATCATGGAACATCTTGAAACACGACGTGCTTACGCAGTGGCGATGATCTCAAATCGGAGAGCCCCCAACATGACTCGTCATCGTCCCCACAACCCTAGGTTTTGTTCAAGGCCCCAATCCCCACTCCATTCGTTGCAACGCGCGCGCTTCGTTTCTTTATGCCTGGGATCTGGGACGAGGCATTGTTTGTCGAAGACTTCCAGAGACCATGAGACGGGGACTGATGGAGATTCATCACATGTTCAGAAGCAACAGAACTGGCCCCATGTTCTGCAAATTCTATGCCGAGGTCTCCACAATTAGCAACGCTTGCTCAGCCGACATGGCAATGAATCTGCAATGTCACATGTGCTGCGCCCGGTGCAGGGGTTAGGATGGGTCCAGAGGCTGGGTTTGCAGTTCTCTGCAGTCCGCGCAATGCCGAAACAGCATGCCCGCATCCACTGCATTCTACCACCTGGGTCCCTGCCAGAGGAAACCCTTCAGGAAGCTCTTCTGGCTGCATCAAAATATGACGGACCTTCAAAAGAACAGGGTGCTAAGGTATACTATAGTTATAGTAAGGAGCCCTCACTAAGGCCCGTATATTAGGGTGTATGTATTCATGTCACCTGACAAGGGGGAGCCTACGACCTACCACGCGTTACGTGGGAGTTTCCGAAAATAGGGGACCCTAATATAGTACCCCAAATGATAGGATCCTTATTATAAGGACCCCAAAATAAGGTACCCCTAATTTTCGGAACCCCCACGTGGTGCCAGGCATGACTAGGAAAACTCCTTGAGCCAGCTCTCAGCGCCCAACATGTTCTGGCGATCTTGTTTTAGACGGATTAGGGATGTAACTACCATTAATTACCTATACTATTTTGGGGGTTCCTTATTATAATTATTGTAGTATTGTATAATATAACCCCAAACCCTATTTCAATTGTTAAGGGGCGTACATACATATATATATATATATGTTTTTTATTATTTTTTGTTGGCCTCGGGCCCCCCCACAAGCTCTGAGTAATGGCAAGAGGAGTCTGCAGAAGCACATTTCGACGAGTCAGGCTTTGCACGGATGTCGCAAACTACTGCCAGTCACGCTGGGAAACCCAGCCGAAGCAAGAAGCAAAAGCTCGTAAGAATAGTTGCGCTCCGGCGCTCAAAGTGGCTTAAAGACAGTTGACATTGACACATTTACCTTGCAGTCCTAATTGTGCCTGGCAAGGCTTTGCCGACACAGGGGACAGGTACTGTTCACCTGAAGCCAGTGCTGCAGGCAGTCTTTATGAAATATGTGGTGACACTCCTTTGTCATTACTGTTGTTTCTGGGGTGCATTCTTCCAAACAAATTGGGCATTCATAGCCGTCCTCGATCTCGGTCACCTCTACTGTGCAGTCCTCCAGGCATCCTTTCGGCGCTCCATTGGGCGAGGTCAGGAGCCCTCGCCTGAGCAAAGTTTCCAGCAAGTTGCCAACTCCAATGAAGCTGATCAGCAAGTAGACGGAGTAGACGACGAGCCCGACTCCATGAGCTACCGTGGCCATGTAGAGACCAGGGGCAGCGTCGGAGCAGTTGGGCAACAAGCTCACATCTGCCACACCACTGATCTGTGCTGCAGAAAGTGAAAGCACGCCCCAAACATTCAGGCCCATCGTCAGTAACAAAAGCACGATGCAACAGTCTTTCATTCTCCACCTCCGTGGGAGGCTCGTTTCGTCCACTTCTGTGCAGCAGACTCTGGTTCCCATCAATATGTCAAATATAGAGATGCCGAGCACCACCCGCGTCATCACCCTGAGACTACCATTGCATTTCACGTGCCGGTAGTGCCAGAATTCGCACATGTGCCAGATGAACAGGCCACAGACTGTAACACTGAGGAACACGGCCATCACGGCAGCAAACATGATATACTTCGAGTATAAGGCAAAAAGGACTTCGTTGCGATGCTGCGCGACTGCCTGTGCATTGGCTTGGCCAGTTGACATGCCCTGTTCTCGCATCTCAGCGACGGATGCATGCCGCTGAAACCGTGCCACTGCTCCCCAACCCATTACATGGGCAGACAGCCGATGTGCGACGCTAAAGCCCTCCCCATCCGAATCGTTCGTGTCGCTGGAGTCCTGGGGTCTCTAACAGCGAGGAGCGAAGATGACGACAACTCAACTCTTACTTACCTGTCGCGGTTCTAGTTTAAGGTACCCAGACCGCTACAAAACAGATACGATAAACACACAGCCTGTGCTACTGTAACAACCAACCACGAACAGAAACAGCACTGTGAGACACATGGTCAACCCGAAACGCACACAATCACTTTAGTCTTTGCACTACTTCTCAGGAACAACACAAGTCCTCCTCAGACTCACCTTCTGCGGACAACTGTACAGGCGCCGGAATCGGAAGAGAAGGTAGTCTCGCACCGCCTGCCGTCCGCTGGCACAGAGTTTCGACAGCGAAGGTGTGGGGGGATTCTCTACAACTCCTGCAGAGGGGTCATGGTTCGGGCATTCGCCACTTTCCCTACCCTAAACCCTACACCTACTAAACCCAAAAACCCCTAATTAGTATGGGTTCCGAGGGTCTTGGTCGGCATTACCAGGCCCAAGCCTGCTTAATGGGTCCTTGCCGACTCCCTTCCTTGTTTGGACTTCTCATGGCTTTAGATAGCCGCTTGTTCCGGAATGGATCAAACCTGAAAGGCCAGAAGACCATGTAAGTCAATGCAAGCCCCCTGAACCTCTTACAGCACTGTAGGAAGGGCCCTTGAGCCTGGGCTTGCGAGCACGCCCGAGATGTTTGGGAAGGCAGGCATGGCAGAAGGTGACTGCGATTGCGTCCCAGTCTGTGGAGAAGCCGCTCCGAAAAGCAGGCTTCTGGAGCCATTTGGAGCCTGGATGACCGTAGACGCCATGGCCAACCAGCGGCAAGTTTCTGGCCCTGAGTATCCCAAGCTGCGTCGTGCCTGTCTACAGGAATTCACTGTACACAAAGCGCAGATGCACCCCAGAAGTGTGTGTTCCGATAAACTCTGTCCGGCACAAGCCTGGTTGGGAATCGGGCAGACAAGCACAGTGTCGCAAAATGCTAAGTGACTGGAGCTGTGCAATCACACAGGTCTCGCAAGAGGCAAAAGACAGTTCTTTTTCTTCCGAAGCTTGCCACGCGCAGTGTGCAAAGCGACTGGGTCTCAAGCATCCAGAATTGCTTGCCAAGGTATGTGGATCGGCATGAGGTCCTCAGAAAGCATGACGGAGCAGTCAGGCTTAAAGCACCCTTTCATGCTTGTCGAAAGGCCGAAAGTCCTCGCTCTTCAGGGACGGGTTGGCAGCCGTCTTCCATTCACTCCACAGCTGCATCAGGGATCCCTTCGAGGGATGTGCAGGTGACAGCATGTATGCACATGTGTGTGCGCACGTGTGTGTGCGTGTGTGTGCGTGGGGGCGAGCTACACTGTTGTTCAACCATATCGATCCGTATGTAGCTGTGGGAATGGATGGATGTATGCAGGAATGTGTGTATATACACATAAGTACATGTAACATGTCACATACGGACATATAGACACACACACACACACACCTGTTCACATTCACCACGGCCTTTATTTAGTATGGTGCTTCGACCTTTGTGATTCCGCGACCCAGCGTGCTTCGCCTCATCACAGCCCAGCAGGGACAGCGAGTGTGGAGGGCCGCTGCTCCTACCACGAGGAGACTGCAGATAGCAAAACATCCAATCGACTCTCTCGGCTGGATGGTGAACCCAGGATCTCATCTTCGGTGCTAGCGTAAGCTTTCTGACACTCCTGCAGGCTTGCATCCGACTTATGGACTCGCGGTAGAACTGGAATGGAATCTGACCTCGGCACCCGTGACATGGGCGGTCTATCTGAATATCTGATACACCCTACGCACACTGCATCATGGGAGCTGGGGGAGTGGACGGTCTCAGCTGACAGCTTGAGAGCCGTACTGATTTTGTCTGGGGATGTGTTGCCAAGCTCCCAGAATTTGTCCTGCATAGGTCGTGGCAAACTCGCAGACCCAGTCATACCAAAGCCGCGACAAGCACCAGCGACAAACTCACAATGTATCCCATTCAGCATCCTACATAAGTGTCCTGCCACCTGGAAAACGGACAAGATTCATAGTGGATCACCATGAGGGCGGGTCCAAATGGTTCCTGCAACAGCACACACCCGAGCCCCTGATCTGCTCTCGATCTTCGCAAGGCAGACAGACAGTGTCACAGCTGCGTTGTGTAAGGAAGCCTGGCAAACCCTAACCCCCCAGGTACCTACTATATAGGGTACTAGAGGCCCTAGGGCCCTATATAGTAGGTACCCGGGGGGGTGAGGGAAAACAGCAGGCCTGATCCAGGTGAACCGAAGGCAGCTCCTGGTTCTTGGAATTACGCCACTGGTGTGGGCCGGCGGGGTATGCCTCGAGGACGGGCAGCAACATACACGCCTCGTTTGCATGGCATGGCACACACGGCCTCGCTTGCAGCCACCCGAAGGGCAGACTTGCCATTCGCGTAGGACTGGAAAGTGTAGCGGTTCAGATTGACCTCCCAGCCATCAAAGGTCGAAACTCTGTAGACTAGTAAAGCCCTCTCCCGAATGCTCGCCGATCCGACTGTCTGTCGATGCCTTGTCTGTCTGGGCAAAGCAGTTCTTCACCTGGCGACGATCGTCCCAGCCGACGGCAGATGAGAGGGCAGCAGCATGGCAGGCCTCCGGAGACGTATAGACAGCCTCCACATTTGGCAGGTATGCCTGGAGCATCGAATCGCGGAGGAAGCTGCAAGTAGGCATCACCATAAGCCAGCTACAGTAAGAACCGTCTGCAGGCTCATCGAAACGTTTTTGGCGCAGGTGGTCAAATTCTCGGCTTCCGTTGAACGGCCGTGCGGAGGTGCGCAACTGATGCGCAAGATCTCACGCCTGGAGATGAGAAACCCCTGTATTCAGACCAACCTACTCTGGCAGACTGGAAGGGCGCCCTTCCGTGCCTGCTGGAAAGCTACTAACTCCCAAACCAGCTAGAAGTATTCAAAAGTTGAAAGCCACTTGTGTCGAAAGGGCTTTCAAACCTGTACTTTGCAAGCTCAGCGTTCGCACCAGAAAGGAAGATCTACTACTTGCTCGCCGTACGGTGCAATGCTTCTCGTCAAAAACTACGGTACGTTGTGTCTTCTGATGCCAGCGGACGATCGCGGAGCTTCTACGAGCCACCAACATCCCAGGCCATTGCAAAGGAGCCGAGAGATGGGTAGCAAAGGAGTGCAGGCCAGGATCCTGGCTTCACATGCCTTGGAAGTGATCATCCAGAAGCATCAGGGAATCTAAGGATTGTCAGATGGCCACAGGTTTCAACCGCTGCCAAGGCTCGGAGTGCTTAGAGAGCAGCAAGCAAAAGGCAGCGAGTTCGTAAGCTTTCCGCACAGATCCTCCACATGTTCCGCAGTAGTAGTCCGTTCCGTTACGGCTATGGAGGTTGCTGGCCCGAAGTTTCTGCGTGCATACTGGCAACAGAGCACCGCGCTGGGTCCTCTCCCAGCGAATTGGTGCGCAATCTGCCCAAACGCCAGAATGCGACAGTCACCTGCTTTCAGAGATACTTTTCAGCTCCTATGCCGCTCCAGGGCCTTGGCTCCCAGGCGCCTTGCATAGGGTTACGGCGGTTACGCCTGGTCATCCGTGCCGGAGAGGAGTCCACGAAGGAAGAAGAAGAAGGACACCTCCGTGTCCAAGCACAGCACAGTTGGTGCACAGCAGATTTGGCGCACGCGCCACATTCTGGACTGCAACAAGACCAGCGCAGATCATCCAACTGGCAGAAGCCTCCGTAGCACTGATGCCATACCTCGAAGTTTGTAGGGATTCAGGGTTTGTATAGTCACGGCGTTGATTGTATCGCCACAGTGCCTTCTGACTCGTGCTTCCAAGATGCCTGTATACAAAGCGCGAAGCAACCCACGCCCCAACGATGGCCGCAATGTAATTCGCCGGGACACGCTCCAGGATTCCCTGTGGGGGACAGAAGTTAATGGTTTCGGTTGCTCGGAGTGTCACGTGTCGTTTTGGATCCCGGTGATAGCGCCTCGATGCCAAGCTTCCTCAGCTTCTTACAAAGGAGCACAAAGGACGTAGACGTACACCGTGAATTCATGGGAGTCTCTGGGGCTCAAGGACTCTCAGAGGCTGCCATCGAATCTGAACTGCTGGCCTATTTCTGTGGCAAGCAGAACACTAGAGAGATTGAACCGTGGCAGATGAGACTGGCCAAAGACGAGGAGAGGTCGATTTTGCCCCGATGGGGGGGTCTCAAGGGCCGCCCGCCAAGGCCGCACGGCTTTCGAGTATAACTTGTCTCGAACTACCAGTAGTGACGCCGCATCGCTGCACCCCCCCTCCCGTCCACGAAGAAACGGAAGAGCAGATCAACTGGCAAAGCACAAGAAGAGCGATGTCCAGCTGGGACTCTGCAGCATCAAGGGCGGGATGGCTATAGTCAGCACACGCCGAACGAGCTGCTCCCTCTCCGCAATGGACATGTCCTCTGCTAGGTCAGAGATCCGCGATGTAAATTGCCGATCGTTCTGCACATCTGCTGCTCAAGCATGCATCTTCGAAGTCCTCGAACTTCTCCATGATGGTGTCCTGCAGCTTAGATTCCACGATCAAGGGCATCGAGTCATGTGCAGCTACGCCACAGGGTGCCGGTACAGCTCTGTGTCCTGCATCTTCGTGATCTTGCCTGGTGTACCGCGGGTGCACAAGGGGCGCAGCAAGTGAGACCAGGACCGGAAGGAAGGGATGACGTCAAAAGACACAGCCACGAGGACAAAGGGCAGGGAACAGCCTCAAAACCTTAACCAACTAAGCCCAAAACCCCAAGCCAAAAGCTCTCAAAACCACGCCGTACTGGAGGAAGGCAAAACGCCGAGTATCACCCAGTGCAGCCGCGGGGCTGGAGATAAGTTTGGTGGCATCCACCTTCAAGGCCGAGAAAACCCCAAACCCTGGCCCTACCCTACACTAGGGTTTAGGGTTTAGGGTTTAGGGTTTCCCTACACTACATCCTCAATCTTAAACCCTAAACGAGGGGGGCAGGTCCAAAGTCTAGTCCTCTTTGGGGCATTTGGGGTCCCTGTCGGGGCTAAACCATACCAAAAAAGCCGCAGCTGAACCACCCCCTTCCATTGCTTCCTATTTGCTGCCTAACATGACGCCCACCCTCGCCTTCTTGATGCCTTTGATGCTACACTGCCAGATAGCCTTGAACTCCTGCTTGGCATTTTCGATGATGATCTCCTTGATCTGCTGCACCTTGATTAGAGGGTTGAGGGTTGAAGGCTGCACAGTAGCTCCAGCCCAACTTGAGGAACAGGAATGCCACTTTGGCACGTAGTCTTGGTAAAATTGCGGCGCTTGTCCTGAGTCGCTGACAGTTTTTGTGCATTCCAAGAGCTCTGCTCGACGTGAGACACATTGCCTAGATTAAGACGCACTGAGCCTGACACGTTCGGTATCAATTGAACACTGACCAGACTGCGCCCTTCCCCGCTTAGGTCTTGCCCCTCCGGCCACCAATCTTGCAAGCATCCCAACTCTGGCAAATCTCAGTTCCCTGCAGCTCCACAAAAACCGTCCCAGACTTTTCACCCGGCCAAGCCTGCATCTCAGAGTGCTTTCGGCCAAGCATCCTTTGCGAGGATCAAAGCACATCAGCGCTGAATGATCCTCTGCTGGCAGCGCAAGGGCTGCAAATACCTCCAGCGACGAGGAGTTGACGCCGCCCTTGCAGGGTGCACCAAGCTGGGACTCTGGTGGATACGGGGGCTTAGTATGCCTGGGTGTTCTTGATCCGACAACAAAGAACTTGCTTTCCCCACCTTGTTGGTAGAAGCATCCTTGAAGACATGGACGCCAGCATTCTCCAAAGTTACTCGTGCCCCATCAGACAAGAAGAGATTCGCACCTTCGACCTGGAGATCTCCCTCCCTCCGTTTCAGCATTGAGAGAGAACTAGTACACGAGCCAGCTTCCTCCTCATTTGCCGAGTCGCGATAAGTCGAAACTTTGGTTTCAAGCCGTCTGCTGTAAACATGCGCTTGACATTGTCACTGGTGATAGAGTTGGGACGGCCGCCGCAAGGAACGAAAAGGTCTGCTGTTGCGTAGGTTGTGAGGTGGAAAGAATCTCGCAACCTCGGGCGATGTCTGACTGTGACTTTGAGTTAACAGGTCTTCCACGGGACACATCAGTTGAGTGGCTCTGCTCCAGTCAAGTACTTCGATCCATCAGGCAGAACAACATCACTCTCATCCACGACAACAAGGAAGCCGCCAGTCCTTTGCTGAATTGAAAGGGCCAAGATCGAGAGCACCCACTGCACACTGCACCGACGAGGCAGAGTGCTACTAAGCCGCTTCAGCAAGGAACGATCGAAATGCTTCACAGGCAGTCGCTGTTTTGCCAGGCGCCGCAGCTCCACGCGGTTGAGACCAGCCGGATCATAAAGAACACCAGAACCATCTACGATTGCCTTGCAGCGTAGTTGCATACCATCCTCTAATGTGATTCCCGGATTCGCCATCTTTCGGTGACAAGTCACAACGGTGTTGTCCTTGGAAATCAGAATTTCATTGGAGCCTAAATCGCCGTCAGGGCCACCTGTTTGGAACTTGGTGATTTGGCTCTCGTCCTGCAAAAGCGAAGCGGATTGGAAATGGGATCAAAGAGCACTCTATCGCTTCTCCGTGGCAAGTCCTCGCCGAGCTGGTGCCTCCGCGGAAAAGGGACTGCAATGGTGTTGGGCTTAGGGTATAGACAGTAATGGGGGTTGAAGGCTGGCGGTATAGGGTGCAGGGTATCACCGAAGCGAGCTTTCAGCAGCAGCACAACACCGGAAAGACTTCGCGACTGAAGCTCGCCGGAACAGGCTGCAAGTTGATGCGAGGAGCAGAAGCTCTGTCACGTAAGTGTGGACACTGGTGGTGGTCATGGCGTAGGTATCGTGCGGCACTCCACCTTCATGTGCTCAGCACAAGCTTAACGGCATGTAATTGGGGGCAGGGAAGACAATGCCACTGTGTTGATGTTTGGTGTGGGTCGCAAGCAGAGGCTTCGACTTCAATGCTTCCCCGGATAGCGCCTAAAGAAACGCTCTTGCCGGTGGTGAGTGACTTCCAATATGGATAGCCCCGCTCCCGAGCAATGTCTGCACCCAGGTCCATGAACCTTCGGGGCTTATGTGCACTGAAGTCTGCGAACCATAACAAGGCATTTCATGCCAATGCTCGTTTCCAAGCAACCCTGCTGTGTTCTCATCGGGCCCAAAGAAGAGAATTTCCTTCTTAGCATGCATGTGCCCACTGTACAAGTTGCTTTGCTCTGGCTGCATGCAATCCAGCAATGCGTTGACATAGTTGATGAAGCAGGAGCCTTGAAGTTCGAGGCCGCGGCTGCACGCAAAGAGCCAGCTAAAAAAAGGACGGACGGTTAAGCTTAAGTTTTCAAGCCAGGCCACGCATTGCTGCTGGGCTTTGCGATGAATTTCCCATGAGCGCGTTGCCATCCACATCCTTCGCCCCAGACCAGTTTGAATCTGGTAGAATAACGCCCTTCGCTCCACCTGCTCATCAACCCGCGCTGCCAGCCCACAGCAAGCTCTTTCCTACATGCATTCATCATGTGTGTTCGCAGAACGAGTTGCAAACGTGGTATGCAGCCGACCTTCCGGAATGTCTTTGTTTTTGTTCTGCTGAGTGTACGCGAGGTTGTAGCATTCGTCAAACAACGTGGCGAAGTTCCGCTCATAAGCTGCCCCATCGCGGGATAAGACCAAGCGGATGCCACCCCTAGCAACATCCCGAAATCGCGTATGAAAGCCCATGAAATCTCGGCCGCAAACCATATAAATCCTCGGTCAAGACTTCGCGCAGACACGGCACCCAGCAAAGCTGAAGCTTGCAATCGGTCCGAGGGTCCCATATGGAATCTCAGGATAGAGGGAAGCCGGGCGGTCCTTCAGGACGATGGCCGGGTCCTGGCAACACAAAAGAACTTGACTCCTCACCACAAAGCCAAATCGCAGACCCCAAGTGTGCAGTCCAGACGAAATGCAAAAGCTCCAGGAATCTCTGGCTTGAAGAAGTTGGTGAGTCGGACGCTATGGTTGAAAGTCAGGAACATCCTGCAAGCACATCCTTTGCTGTCATGAAGCTTAAGCTCCGGTCCGGTGATGTTAAGAACACCGTCCGTAAGATCTGTCGATCTTGTGGATCGCTGCAGGCCGCGTCGATCGAGGCGCCCAGCACAGAATTGAAGCTCGGAGCGGACTCACCTTGCCGTGTTCGAACTGCAGGTGCTGAAATGTGTGATTGAATGAATCAATGAAACAAACGCAGCCGCCATCCTACGAGACTTTCGAGGGCTTGCCCAATCCGCCAAGCGCCCGAGCTCGCATTAGGAATGAGGCCATTAAGGGTAGGGTTTAGGGTTTGGGGTCTTTAGGGGCTAGTATAGGGGCCTTAATCATTAAGGGGCAAAGGACCCATGCAGGCTGAGCCTCCCCACCTGTTGCAATCTTTCGGAAGTCAGTGTAGAACTGCTCAGCCAAGGCTGGTTGTCGGCTAATCCTTGGCCAATTCAAGCTTCGATGCCCAGATTTTGCTCATCTGGCAGTTAAGCTCTCTTATACACATATGTGTGTGTGTGTGTGTATCTCTTTCTTTGGCCGGGGTTAGGGGCAAAAGGGGCAAGCCCCCCTTACCTGTCTCTATCTCTCAATTTATATGCATATACATAGAAACATACACATACAAATACATATACACATACATATACAAATACATTTACATCTCCATATACATATACATGCGCACATGTGTGTTATGTGCATGTGTGTGTGTGTATGTGTATATATATATATATAAAGGTATGTCTGCATGTATGTACGTACATAGGTGTGTTTGCGCGTGTACGTGCAGTCATACATACATCTCTTAAGGCATTTACTTGTTGGCTTCTTCGCTTGGTTATTCATTCACGTATTTGTGTGTTTCTGCTTACATAGCTATCCTTATAAGTGTGTGTATGTATGTCTACTACTAGTTTGGTGCGTGTCTTTGAACCAATTAAACTATATTTAGTAAACCGTACTAACCTATGCTGGAAGGATGTGAGCTTTCCATGTCTGAGGTCAAGCTGAGACTCAGCTGGTAGATTCGCTCGGTAGAAAGCAAGTCCTTCATGCAAAGGCGGTACAGCGTCTCCAGCTTTCTCTGGGCCGCAGGGTTTTGCTCCAAGACCTTGTGGACACCAGTGTACTCCCGGGAATACTGCTCTTTCGGGAAGAATGCATAGACGAACTTCACAGCTGCCAAAAGGTAGAGACCACACTCGTGAGAAATCCTGCCAACATGCTTTCTTTCATATTGCCCCAAACCGTGTGGTACACACTATGAGGTTCTGACGTTAAGGACACAGAGAATTGGTTGGTGACGGTTAGTGTTCCTGCGCGGCGCCGCGGGCAACGTTCCCCTGGACACAGCTCCCGCTGTGCCAGGGTGCGTGTTCTGTTTTGCGCTGATGTCCTATTTGATACATGGGATTTGTATGGATTCCGCCAGTTGCGGGAAGCATGGTAGAAGTCTGTGGCTCCTGCTGATCTCCTGGCGGTCTCCTAGTCGCGGTCGTCTTCGTCGTCGTGGTCGTCGTGGTCGTCATGGTCGGTGCGGTGTTCTATGTATCACTGTTCGGGGATGAACCGTGGCATAGTATGTCATAGTCTGTTCGGTGTGCTACATTATGTCCTATTTTGTTACATGATGCTATATTATATCTTATTCCGTATTCCGTTATGTTACGTGAGATTATGACACTTTATGTTTTGCTATGCTATATAGTACAATGTATTGTAGTATATTATACGGGATCTCGTATAATTGCTATGACTGGTATGAGAACGGCACCGCTTGAGACACACCCATGATTGCACCCGCAGAACTGGGGGGGTCTCCTTGACTGCATGACCTTGTTATACAGCAAGGCGGATCGGCCAGGTGTGGCCTTTAGCAGGGTGGCGTGCATGATCGTTCTCTTCAGCTTCTGGACTTGGTCATCACTGGCGGTTGGGAAGAAGAGGCTATAAGTGATAACACCATTTGCGAAGCTCTCCAAGTAGAAGCGTCGGGGAATTAGTCCCACGAAGCGCATCGCCTGCCAGATCTCTTTGAGGAAGTGTCGACCCACGGTCTCTGCCGTCGAAAAAAGCACCACGAAGCCGTAAGGACATGGCCCAGGGTACATGTGCCCAGGGACAACCCTCACGACACTCCGGCGCGTCGCAACGACATCTTCCATGACCTGAGGAGCCCATGGAGTTCTTGCTCCAAGTGTCGAACGGATTCGTAAGAGCCCAAAGGCACAGAGTGGAGCATCATGAAAACCAGTGAAAGATGAAGATACTGCGAGACGAGGCATCCTGGAAAAGCACTAATTACCACACAAATATACCCTGCTCTTGACCTCGCAGTTTCGGCTGCATGCATTTGGCTCCACCATATCAACCACTCTGCCAAAACGTTGCGAAAACGATTGATACACCCGTGCTATCCCATGCTGCCAATGCAAGTGATGTATGGTGATGTGCTTGATGCAAGCTGCTCTTCTGATATACAGCTTTCCGAGGTCCAGACAATTTGGTACTGCTCCTTGGCCTCCCTGGTCTTGGTCATCAAAAAACGCGAGGATGCCAAGACCTCCAAGGAGGCTTCTCCCTCCGCCACCCGGGAGACCTCGAAGTGGCCCTTCTCTACGGAGTAGATGCCCAGGCGCTCTTGTCCACCGACGAAGGCTGGACCTTCGGAAGACATGAATGTCAAGGCCACCTGAGCTCAGAGCATCCCGCGACAGTCACTTTAGCTACATGTTGATCCATGCTTTTGGTTTCTGAATATCGGATGCCGTTTTTTCTTCGCCGCTTCGCGGAAAACATGATTCCTTTCGCGCATCCATCGCGGAACTTTGGGACGGACGCTTGTAGCAGTAGCAGCTGGTAGTAGTAGTAGTAGTAGTAGTAGTAGTAGTAGTCGTCGTCGTCGTCGTCCTAGTCCTAGTCCCAGTGCTAGTCCTAGTCCTAGTCCTAGTCCTAGTCCTAGTCCTAGTCCTAGTCCTACTCCTAGTCCTAGTCCTAGTCCTAGTCCTACTCCTAGTCGTAGTAGTAGTAGTAGTAGTAGTAGTAGTAGTAGAATTAGTAGAAGAAGAAGAACTTGCCTCTACCTGGCTGCGTCGACTTTACCGGAAACTGGTCTTGGCACCTCGCTTGAATTTGCTGCGGCATTGTGCAATAACAGGTCAGGACCTGTACACCTGCAGAACGAAGAATGATGGTATGTTCTCTATAATGATAAATCTTATATGCCCCAAGTCTGTCACGTAAAAACATTCGTGGAATTTTGAATCCTTTCACTGGGCCATGGCGAAACTTTCGAGGACACATTGCTTCAAATCTCAGAAGCAGTATGAATATAACCAACAACACGGACCTTTAGATTAATGCTCACATCTTCGATGGAGGTCAGATCTGCCTGCCAAGGCGCATTCTTTCCGTCCTCGAAGCAGTGCGTGAGGAAGGCCGACACAGCATCGATGGTGCGAAGCTGTGCTCCTGCGATGGGGCATACTATACCGGAGTGTACAGGAGAGACTAGAAGCCCTAATCACTGTGTCGACATGAAAGGGGCGTCCTGTTGGCTCCCTAGCGCAACCAATGCTGCTCAGGAAGAAGCCACTGTGCTCTGACCTTTGCGGCTACTGTGGCAAAAGAACATCGAGGGGCTTGCTGCGGTTGCTCAAGAGCCAAGGACGAATGCTCAGAAACTGGCTTGAAGTCAAACTCCAGACCCCCGATGTCGTCAGTAGCACGGGCGACATGCTTCGCAGCAATGAGGCAGTGAACATGCTTGGCAATCTGCATGGGGGTGAAATGCTTGAAATAGATTTCATGAAAGCGGAGCACCTGGAAGAAGTGCTTCACTTCGGCATGAACTGTCGTGTAGCTGAAGACACCTTCTTTGACAACCAGCTCGAACACGGTCCCCATCAGCTCATCTGTATCGTTGCTATCCCGATCCTCAGATCTAGGCGCACTTCACGCCACAACAACCAAAGAAAAATGGCAAATGCAACAAGACTAGCCATCGACGAGCCTCTGTATTTGCATTCAGTGTTTCGACGGAGTCCACGCGTCGTCGCTTTTGCAGAGACTGCTGCGAAACTGCAAGCTTCTGGCTCTGAAGGTAGCGCCGCACCTCCGTGTGGCTGTTCTCGACAGCATCGTGTATGGGCAGCAACCCGAATCTATCCTGCTGCAGCGATGCACCACACTCTGCGATCAAAAACTTGACGACATCTAGCCTCATGCGGTGGCCAGGCATTCTGCGAAGGCATGGAAACATCTGCGGATTAAAAATCTGCAGGAAGCTGTAGACAAAATTGATGCATAACTACCTCTCCCTCGGCCCAATGCCTCTTCCCAAATCTCTGACCGAGAAACTTGCCTGCGGCAGCTGCCAAGTGCAGCGGCGTTCGCATGTCGTAGGCAGTTGCAGCATTGACCTCGGCCCCGGCGTGGATGAGAACCCGAAGGCCAGCGATGTCGCCGCTGGCTGCGCACTCGCACAAGAGGCCGGTCAGGGCAGCCTTCTCAGCTGAAGATATGCTAGAACAAAGTATGGTATACTACAATATAGTAGAATACACTGTAATATATACTACAAAACACTAGATCATACTTCTATATGCTATCTGCAACAATGTACTACACAGCTCTGTAATAACCTGTATAGAAAAACTTTCGACCACACACACACATGATGATGATCGGCAGGTCAAGAGGAGGCCTGCGGCAATGCCTTCAGAAAGTCAGGTTTCAGCTTCAGCTGCAAGGGGTCACTGTCAACGACCACCATGGTGGAAAAGAATCTCTCAGTGTTACAGTTTGGGCCAAACTGGCGCTGCGGCAGCAAAAAAGACCTCATGCCTCAACGCACCGACATGCAATCCTCGCCATCAGCCCTTGCATGCCGCCTGTGCCAAGTTTGAGGGCACGGCAGCCAACAGATCCTCCCAAGCATCAAAGCGACGTGCGACTGCTTCAGGAATTCGTCTGCGGCTGCGCTCCCCAATCTTCCGGCTCTGAGGAGAATAGAGCAGCTCGTCGTCATCAATATGAATGAGCCTGAATTGCTCAGAGTACTCATGTATGCGGCCTTTTGCGTCCGGAGCATTCTCTCAGTCTGAGCTCAACAATTACCGATATCTTTATGGGGTTCCTCATTGTAGCCATAGTAGAATAATACCCCAAGGCCCTATTCCAGGGCCCAAATTGCTGCAAAGCGCGGAAGATTGTAGAGCCCCAGCACCTGCCATGGGTGCGCCTGCCGGCTACGGGCAAGTAGTGCATGATGGCATGCGTGCCATGCACAAGCTGGGTATTCGGGGGTTGCCTTCACCCGGCATGATGGCGATCATGGGCGCAAAGGACACACTGTGTAAGGTGGACATGTTGAGCATCGGTTCGGAGGACATGCTCGCATACAACGCGGCACAGGAGTTTGCGTCTGGCTTCAAGAAGAGGCTTTCTTTACAGCTGCGTGGCATTAAGCAGAACAAATGCTCATCAGGCGAGGGCATCTGGATCACCAAGCGGCAACCTGGCAGCTCATGCACTTCACCGGACGTGATGCGGCTTGTGGGCTCGAAGGACATGCTGTGCAGGGTGGCCATCTTGAACATAGGTTTGGTGGACATGCTCGCGCACTTCACCGGAAAGGAGTTTGCGGCTGGCTTCAAGAAGATGCTGGCTCTCCAGCAGCGCGGCATCAAGCAGAGCAGTGGCTCGTCAGGCGAGGGCATTTGGATCACCAAACGGAAACCTGACAACTCCGGCACTTCACCCGACGTGGTGGCGTTCACGGATGCGAAGGGCACTCGGTACAGGATGGCCATGTTGAACATGGCTTTGGAAGACATGCTCGCGTACGTCACCGTGTGGAGTTTGTGGCTGGCTTCCAGTAGACGTTGGCTTCCGAGCTGCACTGCATCAAGCAACAATAGAGACTTATCAGGCGAGAGTGTCTGGATTATGAAACGGAAACCTGGCAACCACTGCAAGTCTTGCGAAAGGGGTGATGCACAGACGACAAGGCATTCGATCTG
>CAJNDV010036730.1:58313-88658 GCA_905221635.1 Symbiodinium sp. CCMP2456 | reverse complement strand
GTTTAGGGTTTAGGGTTTAGCTATATTCTAACATATTCTAAGAAAGCTATACTCTACTCTAATACTCTAATATAGCTATACTATAATCCTAATATACTCTGATATAGCTATACTATAATCCTAATATACTCTAAAATAGCTATACCATAATCTAGTATACTGTAATATAGCTATAGTACAATGCTATATACTATCATATACTGTAATATAATCTATACTTTATTATACTCGAATATAATCTAATATACTATACTATAATCTAATATACTCTGACATACTCGAATATACTATAAGAAACTATAATATACTATAACAGTTATTATAATAGTTACTATAATAGTTAAAATAATATACGATAATATACGGTAATATACTATATACTATAATATACTATAATATACTAGAATATACTATAATATACTATAATATACTATAATATACTATAATATACTATAATATACTATAATATACTATAATATACTATAATATACTATAATATACTGTAATATACTATAATATACTATAAGACTAAGAAGGTACTCTCCTCAGCTTGCTTGCTGTGGCACAGCAGAGCAACGCAGCCAGTACCTGCCATTCTGTGCAGATCCTCACCGTAAATCCTGAACTCCACTGGGAGAGCACATTTCGGTGAGCCAGAAGCCGGACAAAGGACATCAAGCCCACCTGTGGAGCTTGGGACAAGTCGGACAGATATCGCAAATCAACGGAGGCCATGCCTCCGGCTGCAGCTACATTGAGGGGACTTGCCCTTTTGAGCAAATGTCGCCGAAACTCACAGCTGGAAGCGGTCCGTGCTTGCAAGTGTGCCGTCGCAAGTCTTCGAAACAGAGAAGCCCCCAAATCGAAGCTCATCTAAGCTCCCACAGCACGTTGCCCTTGGTATGCACTTTTTGCACCGAGCTACATGCGTCACCGGCTGGGAAATGTGCTCGACATTGCTCGTAGCCGCTGCGTGCAAGAGACTGATCCGCACTCAGGGTCAGCCGAAGGGATAGTGATGTCTGGGTCGATGTTTCCTGCTGAGTGCGGGCATGTGGCTGAGGCAGATTGTTCTGCTGAAAACCACGGCATGTTCGATCCCAACCACATTAAGCCACATTCAACCCCACTCCAGTCTTGATGGCATAGCTGCTGGCGAAACAACAGATGTTGGTTGAGCAGGCAAACTTCGCATTGGAACACTAGCTGCTTGAAGCAGCGCTGCACCTCACGCTTCTTTCACGCCCTAACATGCAACTTTAGTGGACATTTAAACCGAGTTGAAGCCATCAACGCAAACACATCCAGCAGTCCTGTCATATGCCAGCTGGAACTTGTCGAGCAGATCAGAGGTGTTGGCACAAACCTCATGTTAGGGTTTAGGGTTTAGGGTTTAGGGTTTAGGGTTTAGGGTTTACAGGGTTTAGGGGTACTGAACCGACCACAGTTTCGCGATTGAGCAATGTGGGAGTTTCCGAAAATTAGGGGTACCTTATTTGGGGGTCCTTATAATAAGGCTAAGGATCCTTATTTAGGGTACTATATTAGGGTCCCCTATTTTCGGAAACCCCCCATGTATGAACACGGAAGCAATGGCCTTTGTCAGAGTCGCCAGGAGTACGACCAGCGTGGCATCGTTGTACTCGCCACAGAACTCCTGGTGAGCTAATTTGGGGGTTTCCGAAAATAGGGGACCCTAATATAGCACCCTAAATAGTGGGGTCCTTGTTTAAAAGGACCCCTAAATAAGGTACCCTAATTTTTGGAAACCCCCACATGAGCTAATTTCTACAACTGAGGTTAGCAAGTAAAGTCGAAGTACAACTTACATGAGAGGCCGACCTCCTGCAAGGCTGCCGGATGCACGGACTGGAGTGCCTGGTGCACTGGTGCGCAGACTTTTTGTGATACAGTATCGGACTTATCCACCTGCCTGGCAGATGGACAGCGTTTGTCTCAGGACCTCCGGATTCTTCGGTGCTCGTCCTTCCTTCAGGGACTGGGCTATGTTGAACATTGACGCCGGGAGACTTGACTGAGCTTCATGGTAGGAAAGGATGCTGATTGGCGAGCACCTTCTTAGTATGTTGTAGTGTATTATGGTATATTGATACCGCACAGAGATTGCGCAACGCCCTTGGAGTTGCCTTCACCTCCTTCATGTGCTCCAACAATTCCTTTATCCGATTGCTGAGCATGACCTGGCCACGGAATCGCACAGACCAGGAAGTGATGCAGCCAACCACTGCAGAACTAGCTGGTGGTCTGATCCTGTCGTTTTGGATTTTAGTGTTCAAGCAACTTGGCCGGCATGGCCACGGAGTTCGACAAGCCAGACGTGTACTGAGTGAAGTCGGAGGCATAGCCTTGCAAGCACTGACTCTTCCGTCTTTTTGTTCGGAGCTTTCGCAGAGCATGGCTCCCGCAGAAATCTGGTAACATTCCTCTTGTCCCGCCTGATGTGGCCGTGGTCGCAGACTTGGCCACATGGTTGACCTGTACCCCGAATTCTCACATCTTTACTTGACTGCCGGCTCCAGCAACAGCATTCAAACACGCCAGAGTTGCTGCTATCCGCTCTGCTTCCAGGGTATCGATTATGTACGGCACCTGCATAAGACCAGCTCACACATCCAAAGGTTTCAGCTGCGTGATTCCAGCTTGCACATGAGCAAAGCATCTGTGCTGCCTCGTTCCACGTGACCGTGGCTACACCCTGCTCGATGTGGACCGTGGCATCATAGACCTGCGCATCTGGAGCTGAGGTTCGCCAATTCTGCAGAGACACCCAGGCGCCTTCACCGGCAAGTCCTCTCCCTGCGAAGCCTCCGCGATCAGAGCTACGCGAAGCGCTCCGTAACGGATTTACACCAAAGTCTGCCATGAAGAATTGACGATCGATGCGGTGCCTTCTCTCGCGACATCTTGTCTGCGTCCATGAGGAGGGCAAAGGGATTCTCATTGGCACCGACCTTCCCGGAACTGGACTTTCCAGGCGTAGGGAAGTTACACATCTCCCGTACCCTGCCTCCTGGATCTTTCTGTGCAAGGCCTTGTCAGCCTCTTCTGGGTGAGGCCCCGTGGAATACCATCCTCAGCATCATTGGTCTGATAGCTTCCTCCCTTCTGCTGCGCTTTGGGGCGAGACAAGAAGCGCTAGCCTCAGCTGGGTCGACCACCCAAGAATTCGTACCGCGGAAACACCTGACATGCGGCTGCGGCTGCAGAAGGGCGGGTTCGGCTCCGCTCCGCTGCCTCGAGGTATTGCGCCAGGCGCTGCTGGAAGAACTCCAGGTCGAGGGACCTGCGACCATCAGAAGCCATGGCAGGCCCGGCTGGTGGCTCTGGTGCTCGTCTCTCTCTCTCGTGCCTCTCACCAGATTCCTCCTGCAACACAAGCTCGAAGGAGTTGTGCACGTCTATGCGCCTGACCATGGCGGCAGTGCAGGCAGTGCAAGCACCATCGATCCACCCAAGCGGGCGGGACCTGCCCTCCTGTGCACCAAGCAAGGCACCAAGTACTCGCTCCGACCTTGCTTCGACTCCTAAAGTATGACTTTTTTTTGCTGCATGCGATGCTGAGGATGCCGCCGACTGGCGCTGCGAAACCTCACCACATGATCCGAGATGTTGATGAGGACCTTGGCTCACTACCCGCCCGAAACACATCCTCAGTGCCTCGCTTCGAGGGCACGGACTAAGGGATGCAGGTGCACGTCCAGGCCAGCCGCCATGGCCTCGTCCAATAGCTTTGAGCTAGAAGCTCAGGCTTCTTGGGGTCGTTACTCCAAGCAGGCTTGAGAGCATGGTCTGAAGATTTGGTGGCTGTGAATTCCCGATGCAACTGCAGCCGGCATTCTGCTCTTCGGCTCCGCAAAAGTGATGAAGTGTGTAAACTCTACCTAGATCTCTGCTATGCCGCTATTACTCACTACGATCTGTTTGAGCCTGCATGTTGCAGCAGATCATGCATCCTGCGCGCGGTGCCATGACTCAGTGGAGTGCTTCCGTCACGCAGCCACGCACTTCGCTTTTCGGCCCCTAGAGCTCGGTGGGCGCTTCACTGGTCCTTCTCACAGAATCACCTAATGCAGAAAACATGTGCAGGACACCGGCAAGACTCAAGACGTAGAATCGATCGGCTTCCTTGCCTCGTCTTGCAGAAACATCGTCTTGATCGGTCCCAACAAGCTGCAAAGTGAATTCTGGGCCAGCGGATCCTGTCACCTGACGCATTTTGGCGAGCAATGGGAATCTTGCCTACAGGACGCGAGGCCAATTCAACTGCATTCATGTCTAATTACCTTAGCAATTCCTGCATGAAGTCCTGCCTACATTCAGCATAAAACATGCAAGGCTCATGCAAGACCCTGCTTGATTCGGCCTTGGCTGCTCCAAGCCGCACAGTGACCTCTAGCTGCTGCACAGCGCCTGCTTCGACGGGTAGGGGTTCCAGCAGACCTGGCAACTTACATCACAGCTCATCCGAGCTCTTCGAGACTAGGGCAGCACGCAGTCACCTAAATCGGCTGCTTGATGGAATCCCAGTCAGAGGCACCGGGGTTCGTGTCGGCCCTCGCCACCGCTTGGACCTGGAGCTCGAAGCAAGAAATTCTCACACTGTGTCTGCAAGCCGCCAACACCTGCTTGGCGACTGTCGAGGATCCGGCATACTGCGGCCAAGTCAGGTCCCTTCCCTCGTAAGTACCTGCAGCATGCTTCTCACTGCTGCCATCCCTGCAGCCATGCTGATGGCTTCAGACCATAAGTGGATCAGGGGAAGAAAGGCATGGTCAAGCCGGCGTGGGCACTCTCGGCTCCGAGTCGGCGTGCTGCAGGCCCCTTCTCAGCAAAGACCTTTTGGACTGCGAGTCACTTCGACTCATAGCAAGCAAAGCCCACCGAGAGCCGCCGAGGTGCCACCCAGCGTCCCACCATAGCATGCACGACACCAGCTGCTTCAACGGCGAGCGGCCGCCGAAACGTCTCCTGAAGACGGGATCTTAAGCAGCTCTCACGCAACATGCCTTAAGAGACACGGTGCACCGGAGCCACTGCTGCACCAAGGCAGTGTGCACAATGTGCCACGCGAGGACATGATCTGCTCCATCATGCAAAGACGACACAGTACTGTAGGAAGCTCTGAAAGCAGAAGCTAGCAAAGAACTCGAGGGAGGGCCTCTCAAGGAAATACCATTCCGCAAGCATGACAATAAAATCATCTACACAGTTCGGTCCGGCAGCTGGTGGTGTTTGTAAACATGGCTGACATTTGCAATGCTTGGAGAAAACAAGCTAACCATAGAGACCGCCGGTGAGATGCCGTGACATCTCACAAACGACACAGACGGACGTTTCGATTTCCAATGCCGAACTTAAGAACAATCGCCTGTGGATTCACGCCCGCATGGGTTGGCTCACGTTTACAAGATTTGCGCGTTTGCGGCTTCGCGACGCAGATAGATCCTTCCTCACCAAGTTACAAAGAGGCACTCAACCCCAAAGAGGCTTGTCATATGTTGCGACACAGATTCAAGAGGCAACTGAGAATAGTCGCAGCGGCTTCGCAGTCTGGATAGACCTAGCTTTCTTTAGCTTCACCCAGCCTCTCCCGATACGGGAGCCCGCCCGTATCTGTTCAAATCCTGGTCGCGGAATACTCACAGACGCAGTTGTAGGATAGCCCACGCTAAGCCGCCGACAACATGGTACACACACTTCGGCTGCGACAGCCACCTGTGATACATTCTGGTTACTGTCGTGGAGCTGGCGCCCAAGCCCGAAACAAGACGGTCGCTGCCTGCGCCGCAAAGTGGAATGACCACCAAGCCACTTCGTGTAGGGCACCTCTGCCCAACAGGCATCAAGAAGCCACAGCACACGTCATGCAACTTCCTTCTTCGTGCCATTATTAAGCACTCTTACGCGTCAACTAAGGCACTGGCCATGCGGCTCAGAAGACCTTGCCTCCTCGCCTGCGGCAACCACGAAGCCAAAGCAGTGGCTGCCACAGCAGCCCGCCTCTTCGTTCCACACTTGCAGGTCCACCTGCAAGCAAACCAAGGTGGCAGCTCCAGCAGCCGTTGCAGCTTTTACCTCTTCCCGGGTTCCATTCGGAATGGAGAAGATCTGCGAGAGCTCCTGGCCTCAGGGAGAAACGGGAGCCGAGCTCAGGGCCAGGCGGCCAGGCCCTGAGCTTCGGACTCTCGAGGAGCCCCACTTCGAAGCAGGCAAGCGGCGGTACCACCAGGCCCGCGTCCTGGGCTTTAAAGTAACGACTCGCTGAGATCTCCAAGCTGTGGTGAGAAGGCCCAACCTGCAGCAGCTCCTTGCGAAGGGCGGGCAGGATTGCGAAAGGGCTCCGGCCCTGCAGCGGTGTGCCTGCAATGACAAAGTGCCAAAGTGCCAAGTGATGAAGCTCGGAGAGGCGACATGTGAGGGGCCTGGGGGATCCACCACCACAATGTCTGCCCGCCTACCCTCTGGCAGGAGCACATCAAACCTCCACGAGCGAACACTCGCACCCGGCGCTCCCAGTCTTCAGCTTTTTCAGCGGCTGGCATCTCTCGTGGATCCCCGGCGAAGACCTGCAAGTTGATGCATCATCTAGGCCTGTCCCCGTCTTCGGTCAAAGGCATCTCGGCCCTCCACTTCGGCTCCCTCCACCCCGTTCTCCTGCAAGCGAGGCGAGCTGGGGGTGCACGGGTCCCATAACCACTCAGCCCAAGACTCGAACAAAGTGAAAGCTAAGTCAGGAAAGCCTGCAGCAACACAAGAAGACATCGCAAAAGCAGCTTAAAGGGAGCTCTGGGTTCAGTCTCCGCTACCGAAGCCAATTGGTCCCAGGCTTTTGCAATATCTTGTCTTGTGCTGCAACCTGATGTTGCAACCTTCCAAGACCAAACTACATCAGGGGAGGGCAATGCCTAAACGCCAGGGAGCCGAGGGCGGCAACGCCTGTAAACGAACTGATTGCCAGCAGACCCTATGTTGCATGACCGCGGGGAAGACAGATGCCATAAATGTCGCTCTAAATTCCCCAGTGCTCCTCGGCGATGTGTCTCAGTACGGAGGCGACATGCTCCGAGCCTCAGCCCACCCCAAAACAACGCATGCGCTCTTCCGAGTTTGAGATAATTCGAGGCACTGTCCAGGCATCACCAAGGACCGCAAAGAGACGTGTTTGGCTGCATAGAAGCCAGGCCTCAAGCCCCACAAAGGCACAGACCGCAACCAAGTTCGTTCACGGCCCCACTGACCCTTTCGGGGCCCACGCAACCCCGCGTTCCCGCTGCAGTCCAGCAATGTATGAGGCCGGGCTGCCAGCTCTCGGACCTTACACAGGGGATCCCTAGCGGACACGATCACGATTCACGACCCCGAAGTCTTGCTCATGTCACGGTACGAGTAAGGCCTTCTGAGGACTGAGCCGCACCCTGCAAAGCCTCGGCCTTCCATGGAGTGCATCAGGTTCGCGTAGTAATAATCGATCGGAGAAATTTAGGCACGGGCATAGAAGTCATGTCGCTCCTGATCCCCGGCAACTGGAAGCAAGAACCTGCAGCCAAGAGTGCTACTGCTCGGGCTGGGCTTTGTGCGACAGTCTGTGAGTGAATTCAGAGGGCTCCACATGGCGCCATGCTCCGCCACTGTTCGAGGTTTGAGGCACCAGCTCGTTGGCCTCCTTGATGGTTTGCCGGGGAATTCCATGTAGCCTCTCAGTGAAGTCAGTTCACAGGCTTTGCAACGCCGACGTTCGCCTGGACGGTAAGCTGATGGGCGGTAGCATGTCCTCCTCGAGGCCTGGCTGCTGCCAAAGCTACGAGAACCGTGGCCTTTGCCTTATTGGAGGCCTACAGCACCGTGTTCTGAGCGGGCACGGAGGTGCATGCTGATGCCAGTCCTCAATCCGGCTGGACTCGCTTGAGCACAGTCTGGCACGGCCGGTGCCAGCGCAACTTGGCGCCTCACGCAATGAACTCCACGGCAACCTGCACCCAGTCTCCGGCCTCGCAGCGCGGCGTCTGAACCGAGTTTGGGGACGCTGCGGACTTGGCCGGCCTTGACTTTTTGCCTCCTCGGATGATCTCCGAAGCGCCAGCCCTCGGCAGCTTCCTCCTTCCGCACAACAGACCGGGCATATTGTGCCTCTCATGAAGCTGCAAATGGCATGCATTAGATCATTAGTTCAGAGGCTCAGCGAGAACTGACTCGGCTGATACGTTTTTGGCGCACTCGGTTTGTCCTGCGGCTGCAGCAACCATCCCCATGCGACCTGTCACTGGAACAGTTCGCAGCTCAAGCGTGTCGTAGGCCAAAACTTGAGACCCGCGGGGAGGTGACGAAAGCTCCAGGTTGGAGGGTGTAGCTCGAACTTGACTCAAGACCGCACACACAAGAAGCTGAGCGTCGCGACGCAGCTAAGCGCATCATGAGCATCCAGGGATCCCAATTAGCGCCGGCAGGCGAGCATCTGGAGCATCATAGGGCGCCGCCAAGCAAGCATCACGAGCATCATCGCGGGCTCGTTTCTCCATTGGAGGGTCGTTTCGGGACCCACCCGCTGGAGCCCAAAAAAGGCCCCGTTGGGCCCTGCATAGCAAGGGGATTGGCTTCAAAAACGGGCCCGGAGTCCATACCGCCTAAGCCTTCTGGCAGAACAAGTTCTGACTTTTGAAACGAAAGGCTCCCTGGGGAGAGCTTTCGTGACAAGTTCACGACATGTCACTTCGAACTGCTGGCGGCTCCTTTCAATCATTCTTGAGAGAGCCTCTTCCGTGTCTCGTCGTTTCTCTCCCTCTTCTAGTCCTCTCCACCATGATTGAAGGCAAGGCCAGAAACCCTCATGCTCACGTCCGTCCGTCTGTGCGGGGGTAGCTCCTTCCATCGCGCTTGACGCCACCGCTGTGAAGCACACTACACGCTGGCCACGCGAGTTTGGTAGTTCTCGCTGTTTCTCTCTCCATATGTGTATTATTGTGGACTCTCTCTCTCTCATGCTTCCTTCTTTCCTTCCCGGCTTCCTGCTTCCGTCTTGTCTCGAGACCTCCACCTACCTCTGATAAGCATGCCATCGCAGGCACCAAATGTCACACAGAGCGGCTTATCTCGTGGCGAGCGGCATCACCTGCAAAGTTGCGAGAGCCCTGAGCAGTGCTCAACACCTGGCGAGAGCAACGCCAGCCGTCTTGCAAGTTTGATGTTCTCACCTTCTGCCTTGCGCTTGCTCCGGTCTGCCCAAATGTCCCAATCAAACACGGCCTTGCGGAGATTGCACATTAAGTAGCCAGGGCATCGGCAAAAAGCAGACATATGAATCACGCAGGTAAGTTTCCCACAGCATCGATAGTGCCTGATTGCTGCATTTGAATCCTGAGTTTAGGCTTTGCTCAGTGCTACGACACAGTTGGAGTTGAACTGAGGCGGGGTCCAAAACGTGCGATTCTTTGGAATCTGCTCTGGCGTTGCCTCGTAAAGGTCGAGCTCCAAGACGCAAGTCCTCTTGCTCAGCTTGATATGTTCGGTGCTAGAGGCACCAACCATAGCCTCACAGGCATTCACGCATCTGATCTCATGCCAAGCTGCCTGTTGCAACAGCCCATACTGGCGGAGCGAATATTTGAAAGGAACATGGCCTTCCAATAGACCGTGTCCTGAAGGTCCTCCAATCGGCTCAGATTGAAGCCACGCCAGGATGGAGGCGACCACAAGGGCTCCGACATCTGAACCAGAGTGACGTACTGGCAGCCACCGGCAGGGATGATTTGGCCGCCCTCTTTCAAGAGACGATCTCCTTGCCTCTGGTCTCTGGTCACAAAGAGTTTCGCAGACTGGCGACTAGCAATTGCAAACCTCCAGCAATAAAAAGAGAAGATGCCAAGAACACAGGTCGAGGTACTTGCATCTGACACGAATGTAAGCACTCCCTCACCCAGCAACATAGTGCCAAAAGTCTCCGTCACCAACAAGTCAGCTTTCCGCCCCAGAGCGTCAGCATCAACTTGCGCTGACAGCTGCGCGATGACACTCATGTTTGTCTTTGGATAAAGCGCTCTGTTGCGCTCCAGAGTCCTTGTTGCAAGCTCTGCGAGATGTGGGTTCCTGAGCTTGGCGAGGCTTTCGGAACCGCTGAACCGTCGAACCCTGGGGCGCCAAACCCCTAAAACCTAAACCCCTAAACCCTGAACGGAAGACCCTCTGTCAACTTTAACTCCGAAACCTAAAACCCTGCACCCTAAGACTCTAAGACCATAAAACGTTAAACTGAACGCCAACCGCTAACCCGCAAAACCCTCAACCCTTAGACCGTGAACCCTAAGCCATAAAACCTCAGAACCCACAAACCCTGAAACCATGGAACCCCTTCTTCTCTCGGACCTCTGAAAACCGCAAATCCCTAAACCCCAAAACCTAAATCCGATGAGACCTCTGAACACTCAGCCAAGCCGCGCCTCTATGGCCCAGACCTTTTCAGATCCTTAGCTTCGACAGTTCGAGAAGAGTTTCAACCCGCAGGCTTGTAGGAGTAGGAGTAACAGCAGTAGTAGCAGTAGTAGTAGTAGTAGTAGTAGTAGTAGTAGTCGTAGTAGTAGTAGTAGTACCCGAAACCCTACAGACTTTAAAGGCAG
Organism: Symbiodinium sp. CCMP2456; assembly: GCA_905221635.1. Classification (NCBI taxonomy): domain Eukaryota; class Dinophyceae; order Suessiales; family Symbiodiniaceae; genus Symbiodinium; species Symbiodinium sp. CCMP2456. The sequence goes on along the minus strand of CAJNDV010036730.1, from coordinate 78,030 downwards.
CTACACCCGAAACATTATGTAACCCCCACAAGCTCACGGTATACTTACTGCTGCTCATATATCATATGTTCATTGGTGAATCACGTCCTTTAGGCTACTGCTTTCGCTCAGCACGGCGTTTTCCTTTCGCAGTGCACCGCCGTGTCCCCCGTAGAACCTGTGTACACACTCACAGGAAGTGCATTGGTAACACTTCCGGATTGGCATTCTGCCACACAGTGCTGGGTCCACCCCTGGCCCCTGGGTTCCGGTACTGCCTTGAACTTACGTCGGTTCAATTTCCTAATGCACTGCTCCCAAAACACTTCTACAGAAACTGGTAAAACAGCATGGCGGGCACCAACGGAAGTGACCACACCTTCGATAGAAAAGCCGAGTGGCTAAGCACGAAACCATTAGCCGTACTTCAGGGATCGTCCTCCCTAGTCGACTGATCGAGTCGGACCAATTAGATTTACTTGGGATCCACTCCCAGAAAACCCACACCCGAAGGAAAAACAATTCGACGTTAATCAGATGAGCGAGGCGTTCGAGGTCCGGGGAGTCAGACCTCCCGCGAATCAAGCCCATCAAAGCAGCAACATTATCTACAAACCAAACCCCCCATCGACCTCGGAAGGTGGAGGCTCGAGAAGTCAAGGCAACAAGCACCATAGAGAAATCTTCACATCACCCGGTAACAAGGCCTTGTACGTCGCTTCATTGAATCGGCCACAAAAACCTCGGAGGACGCGATTCTGCCACAAGGAGGAAGCCTCCTGTGCCTTGCCCCGGCACATCCTCAGCCACGTCACTCGTGGCGACGACGAACCTCAAGCATGCAAACCTCGACTTGTCTGCGAGGCTTCAAGCAAAGTACTGCACGGACAGTAGCAAGGGCGGCATGCATGGCCGGGGTCACTGGCAGTGAAATTCGCTGCCACCCGTTTGGCAGCAGGCACGGGCCTCGCAGCGTCACCATCATTGCCATCGAGGTCCTCAGCATTGCTCAGCATCAGGCTCGCCGACGATAGCGGTAGCCCCTGGCTTGTCAACTCGGTCAAAAGGCGATCGATACAAGGAAAAGGCGCCCTGTTGTGGGATGGGTTTTCCAGGCCTACGGGGAGGGGGTTTAGAAGTGCTGGACAACATCCAAACATTGAGCTCAAGACCTCCCTCAGTTGCCGCCAAGCAGTGTGCATCCTCCGGCCCCGAAACGGCCGCCCTAACCCATCATGTACACCTCTTGCCGCGGACCTGGCGCCTCAGAATCTCTGCCGGCCGGCGTCTGGGACACAATGAGATCATGAAGAAAGGAATCGGACCAATGCACCGGCGTCCCAACGATCTGCCACAAAGTTTTGGGCTGATGGTCGGCACCAGGGGCCCGTCTCAATCCGATCTGTTTTCCCCCAAGTGCAAGGCCGTATGCAGGGCGCTGCGCATGCAATCGCTGACAAAGCTGTACCCATGACTCTCCCTGCCCCGGCCTATGCCAATCAACAACCGCTGCCGGGTACGCCGGATGGCGTGCAACCGGCTCCAAGAAAACGCCGAGCTTGCCGGAAGAGGCCAAAAGCGGCACAATCACATCAGTGTCAATCCGAATGAGGCCCGTAACGACTTTATCCCCAGTCCTCTTGCCCTCAACAAATCCCCCTCATTCCTTCACCACCCCGCGGAGTTGCCCAGGGAGCTGCTTCGTCCACTCCTGAAGGAATCGCCTCGGCTGCGTGGCGACAAGTCGCCACAAGCTCTCCTGAGCAAGAAAGCCACTAACGATGACCCGCATGGGGCAGGTCGTACAAGCTAGGGCCTGTCTGGGCCTTGTCGAAGACTTATGCGAAGGAAAAGCCACGCCAGAGCAAGGCACCGTCTGACATGCCACATGCTGCGGGAGCACACGGCCTCCAGAGACTAGGGGCACCATGAGTGGCGGCGTCTTATCACGAAAGAGGATCCAAGCAGCATGTCGCCCCACGCCCGCTATCAGCTGGGCAGCTACATCAGCCTCTTGAGGGCTATATACCAACAAGCACAACGATGGACCCCGAACCTCTGGTGTGTAGGTCCTGCTCGAGCTTATCGTAGGGAAGTATGGTTCCATGCCAATCAGAAGCCCTGAGTGCATACTCAGTGGCCTGCTGCTCCTGTCCTGCGACGGCCTGGCCTGTCGGGTTTGCCTGCTGGGCTGGCCGACGGGGCTTAGGGGTTTTTGGGGGAATATGGGGAACAACCTCTACCGATTGCGAGGCGGGAGGGCGCACAGGCTCAGGGGCAGGTGAAGGTTCAGGGTGCGGCGGGGCCGCGCGCGCGCACGCGCTTTGACCTTCGTCTTTGCTTTCGCCTTCGCCTTAGCCTTTGGTGATGGTCTGGGGGATTCCGTGCTAGTCGCTGTGCCAGCTAGCAGCGCCCCAATCTCTGGCATGTTACGTCCACCCTGAAAGAAACCCAAAAAGAGCTTGCAAGAGGGACATGATTTGCTTCAGCTGGACTTCCACTGCTGGGCCGCCCGACCCGGGCCCGGGTGTGATGCTTCTCCTACCCGGACCCGACAGAAACTCCCCTGGTGCAAGACAAGCCTAGCGATGATCAGGGCTACGGCAAACTGCTGATGCAGATGGCGCGCAACCCAATCTAAGGAAAATCCACAGCTCTCTGATGCACAACAGGGCTGAAGAAGGCTCAAGGCAGTCGTCCGCAAACCGACACATTTTATACTCACACGGCACGCTAGGTGTTACCAATCCTCTGACCTCGCCTGCCTGCGCATGCGCAGCGAAGTCGGCCTGCTGAGGGGAGTCGGAGTCTCCTCTGGTCAGGAGATCCACAGCAACGACGTGGACGTCCCCCTCGTAGCTGTCATGGACGATAACAAATGATACATGTGCACCCAAGCCTGCCAAACTCGACACATGCAAAAAAATTATACTAGTACTACTACTACATGCCATATATTATCCAATATACTCACTGCTGGTTCAGGATCCTGCCCGGGCGGCGAGGATCGCCAGCAGCCCGCTGCCGGCTCCGAGGTCTAGGACCGCACAGCCAGGACAACTGGGCAGGGGGAACTCCAACATGTCAAGCACATGTACGGAAATAGGTGCATAGATACATAGACATACAGATATATATGTAGATACATAGGTCCATCCATCCATTCCTGCGTGCATTATGCATGCGTCTACATTTGTATATATGTGATCATATGTGCAGATACATGTATACCTTTTTGTACATACGTACGTACATACGGCATACGTACGTATGCGTACGTACGTGTGCATTTATGTGCATGCATGTGTATGTATATATCCCTGTATATTGTCAAAGAAATAAACACGACTGTCTGAGCTTACCTTATCTTATGTAAGCTAATCTTATCTTATCTCGTCTCATCATACCGGTCTCTAGAGAGCTGGTCACTGATACCAATTCCCTGCAGACGCCCTGAAAAATAATGCGCATACATACTTAAAACAAAAAAGGCAACAGCTTGTTCTTGTTCGAGCCCTGCAGTCTTGGGGTTTCTTGCGCCACCTCGCCAAGAAGTTCTCGAGTGCTTCCCGGTAGAAGTGGTTCCGTCCGATGTCGTTCCTTTGGTGATTGTAGCGGCTTGTAGATTAGAGGGGTTTGAGGGTCTGGGAAATCGGGGTTTGTGGGGTCTGGGGGTTTGGGGAGTGGGGCAAAGGGGTTTGGGAGTTTGAGTATTGACTTTGGTATCGCACGCAGTCAGGTCGGACCCCAGGCCGCGCGGTCACACTTCCCAAGCTGACCTGACGTGTTTGGAGGCATTGCGACATCGTTTCGCCCAAGTGTGCCGTTTCCCTCAACCGGAGACAAGCGTAGTTTCGGGGAGCGGCTTCTGTGGGCTCACAACCGTCAGCATGTGGACTGAGACAGCCACAGAGCGATGCCCCTGTCAAGGTGACAGGAAAGGACAGCTGTTAGCCAATAACAGCAAAGTCACAACATCACATAGTGATCATCATACTCGAAGAGTGGCTTCCTGCCGACGCCCAGCACCAGGCGGAGCAATCCTATCTCCTGAAGCCATCTCCAGAAAGCACCCATCGCGTCCAAGGGCAACTGCAGCGTCCGCAGGCAACATCCGGAAGACCCGGATGTTCTTCGATTAGCATAGGTTTCTTGGTTGGGGTGGGGAGTTAGGGAGTATCACACCAAACCTGAGACGGGCCTGCGTGGAGCCAAAAAGACAAAAGCCCTCAACTAGAAGGTTAACTTCTTCTGGCCCTGCTCGAGACCAAAAGCTGCTTTGCCGTACCTGCTACCTGCTCGTTCACACTTACCGGCCCACACCGGTGCTGAACACAACTGGCTTACAAATCTGTCTTGCTGCATGGCATTCTACAAATCATCGACTTACGCCAGCCGCACCAGCACAGACTGCACATGATCCAAACTTTGACATGCCCTATGCGGTCCCTCCTTTTCGAACTGATTGGACGACGCAGGTGAAGAAAAGTGAGAAACCTAGCTAGGTGACTCAGCATCTGCTAGCTGCGCAGACTTGCAGGCGTCCAGCAGGCCTGGCATTCGCACGTCTCCAGTTTGCACGTCCGTGACATGCCACCAGCAAAGCGCCATTGAAGCTGGTGGCTCAGAGGCTATACACATTCTTTTCCGTCATGCTCAATGTCCGAATTCTCTGACATGGAAAAGCCCTGGGCTCGACTGACTGCCTCCAGCCAGGCAGCAGAGTCCTATGGATAGGGCAAAGCCAGGTCCCTGATGTCACATCGCAACTCCAGCTGGGCATTAAAACCCCTGCAATTTGTGCGATGCAGAAGGTGAAACAGTAGGAGAAGTATTGGTTAAGCAGCTGCCTCCTGACCACGAGGTGGATACACCTAAATAGAAAACGAATCATCTTCAGAGTCCAGACTACACTCCTGCCGCCATTGAGTGGCTTCGAAGTGGGACCGCGAAGATGTGTTCGACATGCGCTTCGAAACCCGCCGCCCAGCTCCAAAACCTAGTATCATGGAATTGGTCGGAGAGACTAAGGCATCTGAATTCAAATGCCCGTAAATGCCTGCATCATCGGAATCATCTTCCGTCAGTGGGGATTGCAAAATGTGGCGGATGCGCTGATGTCGTGCCAGCTGCAGCGGTGTGTTACCTGATTCACTGCAGGAGCTATCGTTAAAGCATCTGTGTGGTTCTCTCTTTCTTTGCTTTGTTCATCAGTTCTACTAGAACTGTTCTTTCTCTTGGTCAGAGGATGTAAGGGAGGGAGGTGCCCTCCCCACACGCTCCAGCACAACCTACTACCTTCTTCGTTCACAGCGCTCACCTTGCTCGGAAACAGTTTTCACACAGGACCCAGGGCGCGCTCGCGCGCGAGGGGGGGGTTCAGTACCTACTCTTTGGCTGTGTGGAAGAAATTGGAAGAAGGAGAGAGATAAGGAGAGCGCGAGAGATAGTACCTAGGTCTAGGTTTTGCGGTTTCTGGTTACATGTAGGCGCACAGACTCGCCGGCCTCTCCTTAGCCTTAGCTCGCATCAGACCCAGCAACCAGCGCGCGTCCGTGTCGGAAGGGTTCACGCCCTTCTTGTCTGTGTGGAAGAAGAGAGAGAGAGAGAGAGAGAGAGAGAGTTTAAGAAGAAGAGAAAAAGAGAGAGAGAGAGAGAGAGAAAGAGAGAGAGAGGGAGAGAGAGACGGAGACTCCCCACCACAGCCCTGGCGAAAGAAAGCAGGGGAACTCCCCTACTCTCGACATGCATGATGGCGACGACGACAGGACCACGATGAGGATGAGGAGGCGAGCAGAAGGAGGAGGAAAAGGAGGAGGAGGATACCGGAGTCAAGGGGGGCTGTCTTTGTCTGGTGCTGCCTGTTTGCATTCAGCAGAACCGATCCTGTATCCGTCATTGAGCTCAAGCATTCTTTAGCCAGGGCATCTCCTACAACTCTTTGAGCTCTTCAGCTACAGTCTGTTGCTTGCCTCAATGCTTGGCAGATAGCTCAGACACAAAAATAGCTTTCAAAGCAGCGCTCTGCAGGCAAGCATCCACGCTTGTTGCGTTCTTGAGGGTCTGCCCTTGCTCCCAGGAGGAACGCAGCTAGGTTGGAACTGCCCCAGAAACATGCATGGCCCAGTGCCGTGCTGCTGCGCTCCGCCAGATACCTCACAGCTATAGGAGGCTCCCCCACTGCGGCCCATGCTCTGCAGGCCAGCTCCATGAAACTCTCCCTGCCGGAGCTCTGTGGACTTGCGTTTACCTCGGCTCTAGCCGACAGCAGCAGCTGCGCAAGCTGCACCGCGTGGGGCCGCACGGTTCCAGCCATTGCCAAACAGCAAAGCTCTGCGCGGTGGACGTGGGCTCTGCATTCGATCAATGCTGCAACTGCCTCCGTCTCGTTGAAGCGGGCACAACTGCCCTGCAAGGCCGTTTTGAAGCTTGGAGACCGACGAAGGTTCACGTCGGCTCGAAAATTTACCAGCATCTCTACAGCCAAACCAGAACTGCAGGCTGCTAGAACCGAAATGCCGGCTGCATCTGTCGTATTGGGGTTTGCACGCATTGTCAGGAGCTGTTCGAGAGGGGCGGGGTCCTGGCAGCTGAGCTCGGCAGCAAGGTGCAGAGGAGTCCAGCCCGGAGGAATCCCAACATCTGTCATAGCATCCAGCCGCTTGTGGAAGGAAGACCCCGCACGGAGCAGCCATCCCAGCATCTTCACATCTTTGGAGAGCACCGCACATGCGACAGCACTCATGGAGAAAGTGTTCTGGTCAACAGCCTCTTCCCTGGAGCCAAATCCGAAGTGGGACGCAAAAGAACTGGGATTTCGCTTCGCATGAGGCAGGCCCAGAATGTCTTCAAATCTGGCTTTGAAGTATCGGCAGGTGTCAACAGCAGCAGTACTCATCTCAAGTTGGCCAATCTTGTTGCGGAGCGCAATTCGAATAAACTTGTTGACCTCTATCCGATCTGCAGGCACGCTGAACTTCCCCGTGTTTGGGGGGTACTGCAAGCACTGAGATGGCATCGCAAAAATCGCGTGGTCATAGTCCAAGATCACAATAATCGGACTGGTGGGTCGATCACATAAAAGCCTGCACCACATCTCGGCGCGGCACCATCCCCTGTCCTTTTTTCCCATGTTCATGTTCATGTTCTTGACTTGTTGACATCGATACCCTATAAGCTTTGGAGTTTGGGGATTTAGGATGATTTAGGGGCTGTTACAGTCCCCACAGTCCTAGGAAACAATGCCTGCAGTGGAAAGGAGCAACGTGTTACCAAGCCGGGTCCGGTGGCGATCCAAGAAACGAAGTTACAATCCAAGCCCGTGTCAAAGTGAGGAATTGTCGGCACCAAGGCCACGAAAAAGTCACAAGCATCAACGAAGGAAGGTATTGACCGCACTGCCAGGGCGAAGTTGTAAGTATCTCCCTGCTGCGGAATCGAAAACCAGTCAAACCAAACATACGAGCCACGCATCTTGCTGACCTGTGACGGTGACAGCCCGTGCTGCCAGGTGCCCATTATTCCGCCTGTGTCAGCACTTCCTGGTGCAAGCTTCAAGCTACCACTCAGAATGTTTTCAATGCAAATACGTAATATACGGAACTGATTGCCAGCTTGATCCGGATGTGCTGCACCCAGCCACTGATGCGACACGAAGATAGTAGAGAAATGCGGCTCATGCAGCACGAGCACACCAGCTTTCTGCAACTCCTCGTGCACTGGAGGAGGCCCCTCTGGCATGTTCAGAATGTCGGTCAGCTTCACCACCCACATGGGATGCAGGTCTGCATAATTGTGACTCATAGCTGGCTGGTAGAAGCCCGCCGGCCCAACCTCGCTACTGTTGAGCAAACATCTGCTGAGCCAAGACATGGCATTCCGGCGTGAAAGCATTCCGAAAGCATGCACGGTATGTATGTGTATATATATGTATATATGATAGTAATTAGTATTTTTATTACTATTACTGTTATTATTATTGGCATTGCGATACCAATCAGGAAAGGCTTGCAGAAACGAAAGCTCGGAAAAAATCAAACAGGGCGGGTGTTCGTTGCAACAGTTCTCGAGCTGTGTCTCGGCAGGCACCCGAATGTGTCGATGCTGCTAGCGCTCGCTTCTGCAACTCTTTCACATCCCGGTCCGCAGTCCTTCCTCGCCACTGGCCCACGCACTGATGACCGGCTTCAGGAGCCCCGTGCCGTACCTTCGCGTAGCCGAAAAGACAGCCAGTCACCAACATCTTCGGAATAATGGAAGCGCACACAGGTGCGACTTTCCACGTCATGTCCGCAGCCTCGTCTTGCACCTGAGCGTCTAGTTGGCCCCGATGCGGAGTGACACATGGGAGGACGCATGCCTCTCACGAGAATCAGAAAATCCACAACTACAGCTATGTGTGGGTCACAGTTCTTCGTCGATGACTGCTGCCATAAGAATGCGGCGGCTTTCGCATTGCGGACAGCCTTGGTGACTGGCTGACACAAAGAAGCATTAAACACAGCGACTCAAGCGACTCCGCTTGGGCGCCTCCTCAGGGGCCACCTCCCCAGCTAGAAGCAGCACCGCTCCGGTTGCTGGAGGCAGCGTCCTCGACGCAGCCCAATGTAGCATTTCAGACTGGAGAATCCGACATACCATCTCAGGCACATGCCGCGTCAGCGTGCGGACCTGAAACTTAAGGAAATCTTTGGGACTGGGACTCTGGTATAGCTCCTGTTCACCTGCGGCAAGAAAAGGGCTCGGCAGTCTACAGAGGCCTATAGCTGTGCAGAGGGCGGGGGAGAGGCCGAGCCGAGCCGCTGTATATCTGGCCACCTGGTCGCTCAACGGGACCATGGCATCCGGGCCTGCAACAGGGGTCTGAAGGGAGTTTGGTCTATGCAAGGCGATCTATTTTGGGTTTCTCCTTAGAAGACTGTAAGTGCCACAGCATGGGAGAATCAAGCAACAAAGGGACCTTCCAAGTCTGATCTCTTCGCCTACAGAGGTCCAGAAGATGCTCACCACACACCAAGCGTCGCATCCCTCCCAGAGTTGGAAGTCCCAGGGTTTTGAACCCATCTCCCAATTTTGTGTATACCGGGAGCCAGTGGAATCTTCTTGTTTCAAGTTCATGCATCTTGGGTGAAAGACCTTTAATCTAACAACCTTCTGAAGACCTCGGACCCTTCAAGTGTCGGGCTGGACTGGCCATCCCGGCCAGGACCCGACAGACAATAAGCAACATACTGTCGACTATGCCACAACGTATGCCAGGCTTAAGGTGAACTTCGACTTGGGTCACTCATCGTCATCACCACCAGCACTCACTATAAGGGACTGCCTCGTGTCGTGAATGATGGGTTGCCTCGCACGGGGTTCAGTCCTGTATCATTGTAGCATTGTCTCCCGACCTAACTATGCCCGCCACAAGGCCACCATGTGTTTCATGCACCCTTTGTAGGGCGGCATGCTGTCGCGCAGCACAGGCCGTTTTCCGCACGTGCAGACGAAGACGTCCGAGAAAGATTTTCGCGCGTTGCACCATCGCGTGGATCAAATCAACACAACCACGCAAATGGGGCGCCCATTTAAGCCTGAGTGGTTGAGTTTGTGCTACATCATATTCGCGACCTCCAACAACAAACTGTGGTGAGAGCCTCCAACGCCACTCATTCCATACCGCATCCAAGTTCCAACACCGAACAGCCGATGCGCCTGCTGCGCAGGTGTCGATCGTGAAAGCAACCGCTTCCAAGTTAACATCCTGGCTCACATGTAGCTGTCTAACACCACCACAAGCAAAGATCAAAACACGCACTATTCTGAGACTGTGGCATACTCGTTCATATTGCGCACGACGTTGCTGTAGAACTGACCGGGTTGCGGAAACGCGGATCAGTTTTAACAAGGTCTTTTTGCCTGGCATAGTGGACTGTCCCGCTTGCACGCACCACGGCCAGAAGACCGCAGAAGAGCCTGTTTTCTTCTTTCTGCGCTCTTCGTTCCGATGTAGAGCACGTCGACTTTGCGGTCCGTACTGGGGTCCGTGTCTCTGGCACAAGCGATCTTCGACGTGAAACTCGCCATGTCCTTCGTTACGAGGGTTTTGGCTTCCAGGGATTCCTGCACAGCGCAAGCAACATCTGAAGTTCTGAAGAGATCGAATCCGCAAACCGACTAAGCACATATTCAGTAAAGAGGGCCTCTTCTTTTGCTTGGTCTTGCCTCGGCTTCTGTCGCTTGTTTGAACTGGATGCTGTAGGGCAAGCCGAACCCTCTTGCTGCTGAAAAGCCTGTTCTTCGCAGAACAGCAGAGCCCACCACAGACTTCAAGTTCAAGTGGCCCTGCAGGGTGCGCAAATGCAGCAAGCACCACCAGTACACGACAACTCCAGCATTCGCAAACAACCACGACAACCATGGCCACCATCACAGACACAACCAGACATCCACCCCACCGCACCCCACCTACGACTTCACCTCCACTACTGCAGGACCAGCCCTCCTCTTGGACCTATTCTGGGAGTCAGAAACTGTTTTTTTGAACGGCACCGACACTTGCCTCGGCAACGCCTTGGGTCCAACGAATAGGAGGTTGACCCACTGAATCTCGTTAATGTTCAACTCCGGAGCAACGGGTACGATTCTGGGATTCAACTGCTGCTCTGCAATCACCCGCAGCACTGTCGACTGTGCTGAACTGAACCGAACCACTGCCTCCGAAACAAGCGACAGCGAGAATAATTCAGGCGGACATGGAATGGGGCAGTTCGAAGAGGTGCTTCTGTAAAAGCACAAGCTGGGACCACCCACAACTCGTTGAAGGCGTGTTCAGGGTCCGTTCTGAATCATGACTCGCAGAAGGACGAGGTACCTTTGGAAGCAGCAACTCAACCGCACAAGAGCAGCCAACAGCACCGAACAGAGCGTGGAAGCATCGCGCACATCAGGCGTTGCTCTGTTTCAAACCATGGTGTGCCTTTCGGTGATGTCCGTTGGCACTTGACGGATGCAACTTCAAAAGATGCTTGGGATACACTTCTGCGGGCACCACCAGCAAAAGCAGATGTGAAGTGGAGTTTTGGGCATCTGCTTCTCACAGCCTCAGCACCTCCCCCCCCCCCGGGAAAACCCATCGCTCGGAGGTAGAACTTAGCAATGGCAAACGCATCCTGCGAGTAAAACCCAGACCCCGGTGCTCTGCCTCCTGCATTAGAAGCTGCGCCATCCCATCCTTCATTTGGCGGCATGCGGCAGGGCCTGGCTCGCTTCTTCTGGTGGAGTCGGAGCCAAAGGTGCAGAAAGAGCGCACGGTGTACGGTCTTCTGAGGCCTTCCTCAAGAAGAAGAGAGGAGATCTGCACCACCTGCCGAGAAGAATCGCTCCGAAGCAGCATGAGTGGTTGGACTGGCTACAGGAATACGGCAGCACTCTGCAGAAGAGCTGCAGTGGCACCAGCTTCCACCTTGCTTGCAGACCCGCGGATGGTCCATGTACAGCAACTGCCAAGTGTTGATTCCTGCTTAAGTGCAATGATTGCAAGCCCTCTACAAAGGATTCACGTGCTGCTAGCCATGATTCCTTGGTAAATCCCTGATGAGCTAGCAGCAATCCTAAACGCCGGGCTCTGCATGAAGATGTTCTACAGCAAGTGCCGCTTCAATGTTGGTAGGACCTACTGCGATGACTCTGGACCGAGCCGGTTCCGAATACTTTAGACTTTAGAACATGAGATTCCATCGGCCTGCTGCCACAAGAACAACTTTTATGATGCAGAAGCTCATGGACACGATATGGTGTGGGAAAATACTTTGACCTAGACCCAAAACTACAATGCACCGAACCATTGGACTATCGAGTCATACTTGTCGGAGTAGCCGTCGTAGTCGTCGTAGTAGCCGTCGTAGTCGTCGTGGTGGCCGTCGTAGTCGTGGTGGTGGTGGTGGTGGTGGTGGTGGTGGTGGTGGTGGTGGTGGTGGCGGTGGCGGTGGCTTAGCTGTAACGAACTACTTGCTCTCGAACCCAGTACTCTGCGCCGCTTTGCTTCTTCTGGCTTCGTCTCGTCCGCGAATCATCCATCTCCAGGCTCCGACGCCATTTTCGTTCGGGGTGTAGCACGGAGTTCGGCGGTATGGATCAATGCGCGCGAGCGTGTCGAGCTGAAACTGACAGGTCAGCCAAGGCGCCGCGTCGAGAGCATCCCTGGCATTGCGCAGCCCGCCGCTGGCAATGATCGCGATGTCTCCCTGATGGCAGACAGACTAGCGGTTCTGGCCGCTGACCCGCCCAGGTACAAAATGAACTCGTCAATGCGCAGAGACTTCCAGAGCCGCAAGGTATTGAGCTGCGGGCCTGGGTTGTCTCGAAAGCCTCAGAAATCAGTTCACGCTGGAGTCGGCGCGACTCCTGGAAAGCTTGGAATGGCAAAGAGTGACAGAATTCATGTCATGTCGCATCACGTGACTATTGGCCTTCGTGCCCTGGCAACCGTAGGCTGCATCATCATGGCCTTACAAGCACGAAGGCCATGGCTGCCAGTTGCATCTGCTTCCCCGGTCGGGCTTTTCCCGAGAGTGCCGGGTGTTGGCATCGTTCAGGCATCTTTTCTAAGCGCCTCTGCTTCTAAGTCAAGAACGAAAGCCCATCGTCACTTTAGGAGGACTTTCAACTCTTGAAAACGCCAGGCTCTTCGATTCCGACTGCATCCTCAAATGAGTTGGAATCGTAGGCGAATCTCACCTTGGCAGGAGAATCATAAGGCGACCCCGGTTTGGCCTGAAACGCGATGCCAGCTCGGACTACCAGAAACGAAATCAATCTTCGCAAAAGTCACTGTGGGAGCCGCTTTCGTGTCGGCAGCCCGCCGCAAACCTCTGACAATGGCCGTTGCCACGTCGAGCTTGGAACTCTCGGGGTGCATGTAGACGCCACCAGATACCAAACCTTTGCTGTTGCAGTCGACATGTGACCAACATGGAAAGACATGGAGAATCACAGTTCTACGCTCTCAGATGTGATCCGGTGTACAGTCTGCAGCCTGGTGGCAGAACTGAACTTCTTGGATTCTGGGCAGCGTCTCCTCCAGAGGACTGTCACACTTCCGAAGGATAAATCTTGGGTTTAGGGTTTAGGGGTTTAGGGTTTAGGGGTTTAGGGTTTAGGGTTTAGGGGTTTAGGGTTTAGGGGTTTAGGGTTTAGGGGTTTAGCGTTGGGTAATTAACCCCACCTCCTCGTCGAGCAGTGAATTGTATTCTGCCACTGCCAGCAGCGCGTTGGCAGCCATCTCTTCAACGCTCTGCAGGAATGCTGCATTGGAGTCCACCGTGGGGCCTTGTCCCCCTGTAGCTCCTGTGCCTCCATAGTAGCTTGAAATGACTAGGCGAGAACTGACAAAAAAATCGGACCCACCTTTCGGACCCACCACGTACAGCATCGCCACGTTCTTTATGCCTCGAAGCCCCAGCACGAAAGTCTTGGTGTAGAATTGGCATGACACTTCGTGGTGCGGTGAGGATTCTTAGGGTTCGGACTGCGTGGGCGATGCTCAGGTCCCAAGACATCCAGAAAGGCTGCTCCAACGACAGCGTCGGGGCCGTTGACAGCGGGTACGCGAGCCTAGATGGCGAGGACATCACTGCCCCTCAAACTGAAAAGCAATAGACCTTCTAGTCACCCTTCTAGTACCCCTTCTTGTAATCTTGATTGTAACTCTTGTACCCTAAACCCTAAACCTTTAAACCCTAAACCCTATAATGACTCGTAATATTATAACCCTTGGGGAATTAACTCTTTTTTTGTATGCGCCAAGAAGCGAAGGACGCCATCAGGCCCAGTTCCGCCAAAAAAGCATCCTGGGAGAAAAGCAGAAGCCGCGAAGGGCGCTAACAGAGGTTTCGGGTTTAGGGTTCAGGGTTTAGGGGTTCAGAGTGTAGGGTTTAGGGTTTAGGGTGATGGTGGCTTCTAGTTGCTTCTTTGCGCAGTGTGTTCAGGATTCCTCGGCGGCAAGTTCTGTGTCCAACCTGCCCCTTTTCATGCAAGAATTCATCACCAACCATAAGGCTACCGAGCCTAGTAGCCTAAGCCCAAACCAGACGAGCGTCAACTTCCTTACCTGACAGCGCCGAGCTGGCAACCAGCTGGCCAGGTGTGCTGGAAGCGGCCTTCAACATCGCCTGCAGAGCCCCAGGGGTGGGGCCCAAAACCCCTAGGGTTTAGGGTTTAGGGTGTAGGGTTTAGGGTTTAGGGTTTAGGGTAACCCTGAGCCTTGTGCTCTAAACGGGCTACATCGGGGTCTGGAGGTGCCCTCGGCTCCGCCTTGTGCAAGTCTTGGTACTTGTTCGACCGGGGAAGACCCAGCTCTTTTAAGAAGGCAAGGTTGATAGCGCCACCTCCAACATACCTCGCGGACTTTCGCAAGAGATGCTCACGAACTCAAGTGCTGACCGAATGATCTCGCAAGAACCCCACTTCGCCTCCAAGATGCAAGTTGTAGTCACCAGCATTCACAGACGCGGTGTTCGTGCCGGGATCATCGCAGAAGACTGGTGTGTAGCCTTAGAAGCAGCGAATCAACCGGCGTGACGATGAAACTGTTTGCGAACTGTCCGCACTTATGTGCAGAAGAGCGCCTTTTGCGGGACGGCCGCAGAAGTTGATGCACAAGCTGCCCAGAGATGTGGCGTGGCCTGTGCCGAGGCTCTTAAGCCCCTTTATGCCCCCTTTTATTTATAAACCGCTCACCCAAGCCTTCCTCACAGGCCAAGCACCGCAGCTGGCCGCCTCGAGCCCACTTCCTCCGACACTGACACCAGCGCTCGAGATAGCTATAGATAGCTCCCAGAGTGAAGAAAGAACCTTGCTCCAAGTCGCACTTTTCGGCGCTTCTCGCCAAAGAAAGCCGAAGACAAAGCCGGAGACGGAACAGCTACAGCTCCTAGTGTAGCCACTGCCAGGGGCAGGTAAGCTCTCCGAGCCGTCCTGATCACGTCTCTGCTTCTTCAACGGAACATTCGACGCTAGCTCTTTAACTTGCTAGCACAGCAGACCACGAACCTGATGCTTCGCTGGCGTGGCTCTCCCAAAAGACACTTATGTCGTGCAGATCGCACCAGACCCAGCAGCATGGCACAGCAAGAGAGAGGGGGGCTTCCCCCTTATCACCAATATCTAAAATGCTGCCTGAGGACTTCGGACTAAAGTCGTTATGCGAAGAATCTTGATGGACTTATAGCGTTAGGATGCGAGTCGTGCAGTCATTCGAAGGGTTGCATGGCTGGTGTGGCTGATTTGCTGCGGATTCCTGCGAGCCTCTTGCACACCCGTGGAAGAACGACAGGAGCCGACGAATATTCGCTCGTCTGCATGTCTCGCGCTTGGCACCCCGCAGACGATGATCCCCGCGGCTTCACTGCGCCGGGCCGCTTGGGCAACCTCGCCTGCTGCACGGCGCTGCTCCTCCCAAGAAAGCAGTTTGCAGCGCTGCAAACAGTTCAGTCCAGGATGTGCCTCTCGGCTTGCGGAGGCGTCTGGCCAGCTCGCAGGAAGCCTGTGCAGGGTTGTCACAAGAGGTGACATGACATGGACATCGGATGCTGGAACCTCAGGAAGATGCGGGGCCCACCCCCTGGCAGCTGCATCGCTTTGAGCACCAGCTCTTTCGCGATCTTCGCCACCTCACCTCTCTGCCCTGCGGGTATAGATGCCAGGTCCACGACGAAGAGCTGGAGATTGGGGCCCAGTGAAGACAGAATTGAGAGCAGCTCCTGAACAGCGGACACCAAGCCCGGCGCTCCCTGAAACTCCCTTCCCAAGCAAGGGTCCTCTTGGCTGCCTCCCACAGAAGCACCCACCAATCCAAACTGCGCAATCTGATGACTGGCGTCTCGACGCTCAAGGTTTCGCAGCACCGTCTCTGGTTTCGCCCCGCCAGCACCCACTGGACCGACCTGGTCAGGCCGCGCAACCCAACTTCGATGAGAAAACCATTGCCTCTAGATGGTTTAGGGTTTAGGGTTTAGGGTTCAGGGTTTAGGGTTCAGGGTTTAGGGGTTCTTGCCTCCACAAATCCGAAGCCCAAGTCAAGAAAGGCAGAGACGCCCTGCCCCAGAGTGTCAATGCCAGGACCAAGGCCGACAGGCGTGTAGAACTTCAGCCCCTCGTGCGGCTCAATTACCAGGTAGGGGTCGTCCTGTGCAGGAAGGGGCTCCCTTTAGGGTCCCTCTGCTAGAGCAAGGATACCATCATGAGAACCCTAGATGGACAAGGACCTCGAAAACCAGTAATCGAAAACCGGAGATGTTCAAACCCGAAACCCTAAACTCTAAACCCCTAAACCCTAAACCCTAAAATGGGTGCCTTGTCCAGGTCCCTGGGCAGTAATCTCCAGGATGCTGCTTTCACCAGAGCTCGACTTGCCCGTTCCTCTCCAAGCTTCCCTCAGCCCGAGACAGAGACCGGCAGCCCTAAGAGGCAGGAAGCAGATTTATGGAAGCATCAGTCTGAAGGCAAGACTCTGAAAAGAATCGCCCACAATCCATGCGGGGAGCTGGACACATCATCGAGGCAGTAAAACCTTGTTGTAGCTTTGAATGCTCAGATCGACGAAAATCGAGCTGAAAAGCTTTTCATGGGGACAAGGAGGGGGGAACAAGGAGTGCTTCCTTCTCAAAGAGCTGCAGCCAAAGGATGCCACCTGCACAGGTGGCACCCACCAAGGCCCCGGTGCTGGAGTTCAGGATCCCCCAGACACCAGACTGCTTGGCGTCTTCTTCGGCTCGTCGCCGCTCCTCGGCGAAGCGTCGTGACAAAGTTCCGCGTACTGCGCACGTGAGCACAGGCGGGGCAGGCGAAAGCCAAGGCACATACTCGTTCATGATTTGTCGCAGGTTCTCGGGCATTTCCGGCGGAGTTCCAGCAGCTGACTGAGTCCAGCGGTGCGAACTGAAGCGCGTGGCGGCGGCACTTCTTCCGGAGACCTCTGACACGCTAAACCCTAAACCCTAAACCCTAACATACCCTCTGCCTCCCGGCCTGGTAGATCCATCTCTGCATTTGCCATGTGCTTCGCAGCGCCGGGCCCCATCGCATCATGGGAGCTGCTAGGACGACGTCACGAAAGCGCAGTGCTCCGAAAGGGAAAGGAAAGGAACCTGTGTCTTTGTGCTTAGCCTGGAAGACAATCACAATCTCAGGAGAATGCATTTGTTTATGGTTGCTAGCTTTCTCAAGCGTGTGCCAACATAACATCCTACAACATGCCAACCAAACCTACATCAATAGCAAGGTCTCTCTGCCGGCTTCGGCGGTCTGGGCATCTCGTGCTTGCGATGTAGGCTTGTGGCGCACCAGACACACCGCTGGCCTTTTCACAGACATAGGCCGTTCTCTCTATCGAGTGGCTCCTGCAGGGAGGCAGATGGCGGGACTTGAGGCTGCTCAGTGGAAAGCCGGCTTCCGGCCCACCCTGTGTTTTGCGATGTCTGAATCTCCGCAATGAACGCCAAGCCATTAGCCTGGCATTCAGATCTTGCAAAACACGGGGAGTTCAACAGCCCCCACCCCCTTCGCTTCGCCTGACAGATGCGTGCTGCACGAGCAACGCAGTCCGAGTTTTCCCAGACTGCCACGTCCGTCGGCATCTCGAGGTTGCACTGGCAGAGCTCCGGAGCCACTTCGAGCCGTTTTGCGCTCTGAAACAACTTTGATGCCGTCGCACAGTGGCCTCCAGTTGCGTGCGCCACTTCGCAATGCGGACTCCTGATTTGTAGTAGTCCTGTCCGGGCCATGAGGCTACAGAGCCAAAGAAACCTGTCATATTCATAACTCATAATTCATAATCCATAGTATAGGACAAGTCGGGCCTCGCAACGTTCTTTCAGAAGCACCTGCAGCATTTACAACCACACGGCTTGATGACATAAGTGGACCACGCAAGACCGGTCGAGGCCAAGACGATCCCCTCCGTGCCCTTTTCTCCAAAGCTGTTCAACCTCGTCGAGTCGATGAAGGCAGACAACAACGGTCGGTGTCCGCTCACTGTTTGCCGCCAGGCTGAAAAACACAAAGTATGACTGAGCTCTTTGCGGCACGAACCCCTGATCGACTCGCATCTGGCATTTCAAGGTGCACAAGGCTCGCAAGAGATGCAAGCGTGAGATGATGCTTCCTGAAACTACCCAACTGCGTCATGTCGCATCATGCAACTATGCCACGGCTGTGAATTGCACAGGGTCGGAGACGTTCTCGTGGCATTAGAAGCACAAGGACATCCCTTCGGCCTCCTCTTGTCCTAGCATTATCACCAGGACTTGCTGGGGTGTAGAAAAAGACTGCTCGACATCAGCCATACAACGCGGTCGTTGACTGCAGTGCAAGAGTTGTGCCCGACTGTGGCGACAAAGCAATTGAAATCAAACTTCAATCTGAAACTAAGGTGCTGTTCACGCTGAACTACACCAGATGATGATTCAAGACATCGCCCATCAAACCCATCATTAATAATCATTAATATTGACGACAACTGCCATGTGACCGTAGAAAGTCTCTCGCCAGTGGAATCCACGGCCCTCACCGGAATAGGACATCACTGCAAAACACCGGGTGCGGGGTACTTTTCTCCCTGGCTACTGAAACTGGTGCAAGATGTCCTCAATCAACAGTGTCGGTGTCTGTCCGCTGCTGATGCAAGTCGTCCAAGCGTTGCATGTACAACAGTTGCATGCCCCTCATCACAAGAAGAAGAGGACATTGATCGCACCATTCTTCTTATCAACTTTATTCAAGTTGCCCGCTGTCCTGTACTCGAGTTCTCGCAGGGGGAGTGGTGATGGAGATGAATTTGTTCGGTTCAATCGCATATTCAATGTATTCAAGACCGAGACAGGGCCTGGCTCTATGCTCTATCTCGGGTGAGCTCTGGCCCATGCGATGCCCGATGCGAGCCACCGGCCAGAAACAGGCAGGGCCGGCCGCCGGAACGACCTCAGGGTTGGGCTTGCAGTGTGTGTCACAGTGCCACATTTTGTGGGTAAAAAAGCAGGCACTGAGCTACCTGGGCCTGCTGCGCCCTGGTCTGAGAGAATCTGTGGAAGCGACCTGTGGAGGAAGGAGAGGCAGTGAGGCTCTGTGGCCACCGGTGCCCTGCCTCGAATCCTTGTCAGTATACTTCAGGGCTTCCTCTTCCATAACAACAGCGGAGCAGTACCTCTTCCGCTTAGGCACACAGCAAAGACCCAAGCTGGCACGTTGAACGCGCACGGTTGCAAGCCGTTTGTATAGCAGAACTCTCGCCACCTCTGCCGGCTCTCCTGATGCGCGGTTTTTTGCGACCGTCCCACATCTCCAAATCTCAACCTCGTTGGGCTCCATCCCAGCTGTCTCCAAGCCTCTCCAAAAGTCACTTCGAAAGTGACTTTGGCACAGGCCCGGCGCTGAGGCAGAGGCAGGACATGAGCTCTCTTCCGGCCCCTTCAGCCTGACAAAGGAGACGAGACTGCACAGCAGTTTCAATATAGCCGACACATGAAGTCCTAAACCAGCAGCGAACCCGAAGGGCCCAGGCATCCAAAATGCCGAGGCCGTTCTCAGCAAGACTTTTGACATTGGCCTTCGACCACACATCGTCTGATGGGCTGTCAGTTGAGCATGTACCTCTATGTGTGTGTGTGTGTGTGTGTGTGTCTGTGTGTGTGTATATATATATATATATGCTACCCCCCCCTCAGTTATCTACCTTTTTCGGTGGCTTTCCAGGAAT